>CABFOV010000792.1:85388-141929 GCA_902141375.1 Timema poppense | reverse complement strand
GGTTTTTTATTTCCCCCCCCCCCCCCCCATGAAGTACATGTTCAAATGCTAAAACTTTATTTTCGAGTGAGAGTTGAGAGAAGTCGCTGTAATTAGGGTGATCATTCGTAAAGTAGAAGAGGGTAAGAATACTCACTCAGTGTTTTCCTATCCGTTTGTTCTTTCCAATTTAATTACTGATAAATTACCATAAATAACGAAAGAACATTAATTAAAGAACTATAATATATGGTTACAAGTGATAATTCACGTATTCTATTATTATATCCATCGACCCAAGGGCGGCTTCAGCTTTGTTTATGATAAAGGTAATTGTGTATAAGTATTTATAATAATAACATTAATAATAATAATTATTATTATTACTAATATTATTTTAATTTCCTATATTTATGGCTGGCCAACAGTAACAAGAACCATAACAGGCCTGCAATGAAAAATACAAAATTCCTGATATAGTATCATAAATAAATTAGGAAATAGAGTAAACAATCATACAGTATGTAATGGTCCTGTTGTATTGCCTTTCTTTCTGTTTTATTTGCAATTAACAATAAGTTGTGTAGATCTTATTAGTCAGTGACTGTACTGTCGTTAATTTACTTCCGCACACGTGCAGCTAACGACGGGTCAGGAACACTCAGTTTGCTTGTTTCCAGCCCTCGAAATAATTCAAGGTCAAACCTCGCAGTGTAGGTGCGAAAGAGACAGCAACATATTTCACTAGTCAACTTGAAAGTTTTCTTTTATTTTCTAAAAGTAGTTTTGGCTTTTACCCGCAAGAGCTCAGCAGCTCTCAGTGACCAATTTAAATTAAAGCCAGATAATTGGTAATAATTTTTCTCTTCTTGTACAAAGTTGTTGATTGTGGATTCTGACTAAGACGTGTAAAGAAACGCGTGTGCCATTATGGTATTTTCTTTATTATATTAATATATGAATACCTATTCGAACTGAAGTGAAAACAATTTTTAAACAAAGACATTTTCGATTATTAAATAAAACATGAGTTCTGATAATTTCTAGATAAAACACTATGAAAATAGCATGTATAAAATATGATTAAAATACAAAATGTTTAAATTACCAATCTCAGACCACTGTTTAATGATCGTATCACGATAAGTATCGAAGTAATCATACTTACAAGTAAACAGTTATTTAAAGATAAGAAAAACATATATTAAAAAAAAATTAATAAAGAATACTAGTGAGTAATGACATAATTTCAAACACAAAAAATTAAAGTAGTAGTAGAATAATGCAAATCTAAATATTAAAGGCATATCATAACTGGGTAAATTAATGATAAGGGAATTCCTTAAATAGCTATCTGATTTTGGCTTTTCTTTTGTAATAAAAGTATAATTCGACAAATATTAAATTTGGGGTATTGGAAAAACTGCCAATGGGGATAATCTTCTAAGAGTTATTGAGAGAGAATTATTTTGGACTACTAGAGACCCAAGAAGGGACCTGAAAACTTACTGTCCATGATCAAGGGAAAATTACAATAAATATTGCTATTGATAATATTAAAAAAACATAACAAAAAGGGCATCACAATAAAGTCTAAGCGAGAAGAGATTTTGGAGCTAAAAAAGGTTTCGAATTCTGTCATAATCATAATAAATACGGTTAATAAAGAATTTATCATTGCAAACATCAAAAAATTTACGTTAAGCGTTTTCCAAACTGAGAGAATCGGTTAAGGTAATGTGATTCCAAGCAAAACTAACATATTCTAGCTTAGATATAACTTCCAGGGTTATTTCACATGCCACAATCGATATGGGACCAACGGCTTTACTCCGAAGGAAGTTGTGCTACGTATTTTTATCACTCAATAAAAATGCATCCATCCCAGATGGGTTTGAACCCACGAACATCGGTTCCTCAGGTGATCACTTTGCGCAAAAACACCCAAGGTCAACTGTTGTCCTACAGAATAGGTGGTAGTACATCCTTAAATACTGATTTTAGCCAAGTACTTCCAAAAGTACTTCTTTTTGTGGTTAGAGACAATAATGTTTCAAACTGAACAGCAATAGCGCAGGGAACATCACCCTTCAGTTTGATTTTTTTTAAAAGTATAATCAATATTGAAAGTTTATAAAATGTCAAAATTCACATTTATTTATGTTTCTGTATATATAGAATGTTTCTTGACATTAATATTTGCTACTTGAAATTGACGATGTTATTTTAGGTATTATTTGACGTGATGTAACTCAATGTTACCCTGAATTAGCAATAAAAAGCGAGTTTTAATAAATATCTATTATGTTTCAAATATTATTATTCATAGATCTATTATGTTTCAAATATTATTATTCATAGATCTTTTATAGCTTTCCTCCTTATTTCAGTATTTCATACACGGCACAACATTTAAAAAAAAAAACCGTATCATATATTTTTGTCCTGCTTTTTCTACAAAAAAAAATTGCCATAACTTTAATATCATGTGAATTCCTTTTAAGTAATATAATAAATTTTATATCATTTTACCAAAACAAATAAATGTTTGCAAAAAAATAACGATAACATAGATATTTAATATAATTACAAATAGATTTAATCGGCAGTTCGATAACATATTTAACTAAAAATTCCAATGAGAAATAAAATTGCTATTCCATGAGCACCCACAGCGGTGGCCAGACAGGCTAAGGTGTCAAACTAGTTTGGTTTGCTTTTACCAGTAACGGTAAGTTCAAGGTTCAAATCCGAGCTTAGTGTTCTAGTTTCCAAGGCCTCGTCCATGTACAGTACATTTGGGTACATTTCCTATAAGTTATTATCACTTCATCTCCCTATCCAATTATCTTAATTGAAATGCGTTCAGCCTAATTGGATGGTAAGAGACGGCGAAAGAAACCAAAATAAATTCACGTGCGGATCGAAACGTCTATTCCTAGTGTTAAAAACCCTTTTATAATATTTTTCTTAGCTAATTTTTTATCTTAATTAGATTGCCAAAGCCACCTACATAGTTTAAAAAAAATTGATGTGTAGAATAAAATTAATTATTTTTACTTCAATTGGTTGATGCAATCTCCTAAGGACTGAGGGCATTGACTGCCACATCAGAGCAAAATAATCCATTCAATGTAGTGGCTAAAAAATGCGCTATGGAATGTTAAGAGTAAATATATGAATTTTAATTTGATTAAACCCATACTTTTATTAGATGAAATGAAAAGAGATGTGGCAAAATGAAAGCAATCTACACTATAATCGAATCTTCAGGATTGTAATTACTGAAAGGAATAACAGGATGTTAGGATATCTATCTTCAAGTAGGTGGGGTGTAAGGAGATGCGGGAAAAGGTCAGTGATTTTGAAATTCTGAAAGAAAACAAATTTTTTCGGCAAATGAAATAAAATATGGCTTAACACAAACAATGAGTTTAATTTTCTTTACATGGTGATATCAACAGTTCTAGAATATTCATCGGCTAACATGAGAATAGCAGCACTAGATGACAAACTTTTTAATTGAAGAGGAAATGTTTTCATCAAATTCTAGGATATCCTTGAGAGATATTCAAGAGGTTTTGAGATTGTTGTGTGAATAGAGAAAACTAGACTATATGTTTCAAATGAATAAATATTTTATTTATTCCATCAGAATTCTTTTTACAATAAAAACTGCAAAAATATTGCCCTTGACTCTCAATCCCTATACCAGTGTTTCTCAAACTTTTTTTATCACAACCCTAAATATAATATTTTCTTGGCCTGGCAACCAAAAGTCGATCATATGTAGTTGTTTTTATTACTTTCATATTAGTTATTTAATTGATTTAATTGAATTAATTAAAATAGCATTATTTCAATAACTTTATAATCGGACCAAATGTAAAGAACCATTTTTAATTAAAATGTGACCTTGTTACAATGTTCAGTAAGTGACCAAAAATGACTATTTAAGTGGCTATTAAAATACTGTTTCATTCTTGGTGAGAGTTTTTTTTAATTTTTTATTTTTTATCAATAGAAATTATAAGTAAAATTGTATAAATTCCAGTCAATTTTAATCTTACAAATAGAAAATGACCCAATACGTTCTCGTGAAAAAATTGGTGACAAGAACAGAATTTTCGAGTGACAACCATAATGTTGCCTCTCATTCTATGGGTGAGCTCTTCAAGTTTGAGTCTTATGGTGATGGGTAATGTACAACACAAATCATTCTGAGGATCTTGAGCGTTACAAGACATGACAATTCTTTTCCACATAAGTAAACTATTTTACCAGAAGAAGGAAAAGTATTTTAAACTTTCCTAATCAAACTAGGAATGTCCTTGAAATGGGTCCAAATTTCCTAGTACAGGAGGGGTAACTTTGTTTCAACACTGATGTTGTTGTCAATATTACAATAATACTCCTTCATGATGTCACAGTTTGATGAATTGCCTATAAATGTTATATTTTATATAACTTTAAAAAAATCGAGAACTTCTAACGACCCTCAATTGGGTCACGACCCAGGGTTTGGTAACCACTGGCTCTATACAATCCCACCTTAAGCTAAACCAACTTTGTGTTTTATTTAATGCTTATAGTGAAGTGTTGTTTATTAGGTTTATAGACAGCTTCTAAGGAAATTTCCAAGCAATGTTTACACCCATGTGTGAGACCATCCCCCAAAATAAACTCTGTATACGCCCCTGACTGTGACGACTAGCTCGTGTGACGGTTACAACAGGATCGGCGGTAATCTCTTGAGACATCCTTGAGGTTCATCATCAACAACAAGCTTGCTCAGTGTAACGTAAATTCTACACTCCGCGTCGTAACACACGCGCCGAAACTTCCATTTCACTTTAACACACTCTGACAAATCCAGATGCAATTATTTCAAACACAATAGACCTTTCAGTCATGACAATTGTCACCCTTTGAGTAAAACCATCTCGGATAGTGTAGGATTGATAATTTTAACACACTACTATATCAGTAAAATGCTTACAACTAACTTATCAAACACATCCTACAATTAAACTATATGGATACAGCGCAAACATTTAATTTTCAATTTTATTTGTCATTTAATGTTGAATTTATGGACCAATTTGTTCAATAATCATATGACTAACAAACTAACTTAAGTTATGTGGGGAGCGTGAGAAAAGCCCGATGGCTGCAGCTTTATTAGCAAAACATTTTGTTAGTCAAAATAAATCAAATATGGCTTCCATACAAACATAGAGTTTAATTTTATTCACATGGTGATATCAACAGTTGTTCCAGGACACCCCTGACAGATATTTAAGATCTGTCAAGATTGTTGCATGTGCAGAAAACTAAACTCTATGTTGCTACTGGAGAAATATTTGGCAAAAAAAAAATGTAATGCCATAAAAACTGTAAAATTACTCGCGTTCCCTGCTGCCGCACCTTAAATATAGAATAGACACAACATCTAGCCCCCGGCCGTTAATTCATCAGTGTTAATTGGGAAACCCTCATTTCAATGATAATAAATTTTTCCGCCATGCCAGGAATCGAACTTGGGAGCCTTAACTCGGTAAACAGACACGGTACCAACTGAGCTAAGGTGTCAGATCACTCAATTGTCAATTCATCACTGTGAGAGGGAAAGGCCCAAATATACCGATGATACATCTTTCAGCTACGATAAGAATCAAACCTGGGACCCTACACTCATGGGATGACAATTTACCAACTGATCCCAAATGTCGGAAACTACACAACTAGTAAATTAATTTATAAGGCCCACCAATTAATATGAGATAATATCAGTCACGACGAGGGACTGACATCTCTTTTATAGTTGGCCCTTTCCGACAATTCAAAATTTTCTAAAAATATTTACGTATTCAGATATCTAGAAAATATGGCCAGTCACTTGGTGAGTTAAGTCGATTTAAATAATTTGAGAAATAGAAAAAAAAATGTTTGTAAAGCCGATTAATATGAAACTATGTTTTAATATAATTTATACTAATAAAAAGTCTAAATTATCGTGAATAGACAATAACAATAGCCTTTTGGCCATAGGTCAGACGGAAAGTAAGATGTGGCGTAAACTATTTTTTTTTTCATTTAAATAAAACATGCTGATCATATTAACTCACAAATTGATACGTTATGGTTATCGACAGGATCAGTCCAGATGGCTGAATCAAATGCAACTAGGTGTAAAATGACGGCTTGTAGACAGAAACCGTGCCCGGCACCTTTGACTTTAGGCACCAATGCTATACAAGTGTGCCATCCCGGTTCATTTCATATCCAAGGTCATATTCATTGGTGTATTGCGTCCAAAGGCCATTTTTCGGGCCAGTTTCATAGTCAGACTTTGCACGCCTCAAGTACGAAGCTATTCCAAATACAGGACGACACCTACCTAGAAACCCAACATCTTACCTCAGTCGGTCGCGTGTATGTCTACTAAGCTAAGGGTCCCCCGGGTTCGATTTACGGCATGGTCAAAAAAATAACAATTAGTGAAATGTAGGTTTACCCCTTTCCCAATGATAAATTAACGTCCGGGGACTGGATGTTGTGCCTGTCCTAGTCTTAAGTTAGATTATAAGGCACATGAAGATACAAGCCTAGTAAGCTGATAGTGGAAACTATATGGCCTGAATAAAAAACAGACTCAGGTCACAAGGTGGAAACAATAATGAATGTAAAAAAACATACCTCGAACAGAATGGATGCGGCCAATTTCATATGCGAACAGGCCCCATTCCATTAATGTTTAGGTAGAATATTATTTAGTATAGTGGTGCACTTTAGGTGAGTGAACGTATCGGTCAATCAGAGCTATCTACAATCACAATCCACAGTGACTCGTAGCTGACAGTATATAAATTAGTATTTATACCAAATGTGCAGAAGCATATCATCAGATACGACTCAATAAATTAACAATTGGTGAAAAATAGCCCTGGATACGAACTCTTAATATATTTTTTTAACTTAAACTTTCTGTTTGGATTTTCCTGTGAATAAGTTTCACGGTTAAATTAAACATGTATCGCGTATAACTTCTAAACGGATTAATAGATAATTAAAAAAGGGGAGATTTAGCTGCAAGATACAGTTGAGATAGTATGATAGTGAAACAGAGCAATCAGTACCATACTTTGGCTTTTTTAAAGTTGTTTATTGGATTAACTAGAACCAACCTCCTACATAGTTATATTTTTATTTGAACAAAATTAATAAAACTTTATTTTATAAATAATAAGGTACCCGTCTATTATTTTCAACTTCCATTGAACTTTATAATGATAATAGGGCCTACTTTTGTTTTCGTTTGTTCTGAATTTTCATAAACAGTTCTTATTTTGTACATTATGTAGGTTCATTTGAGAGTACAAATCGGCAAATTAAAGTGGTTATTCACATGTAATTTTCGCTGTGAAATCTCCATCCTCTACCAATGCCAATTCGGACTTATTTCAATTATTTATATTACCTAAACCTTAATTCAAGTCGTTAAAAGCCATAGTGTTAAATATAAAACTTCATGGCTTCAGTCCGCAAACGAGCCACACCGACCGACTGACCACCGTCTGTTTACAAAGATAGTGCCAACTTTGTTGTTCAGCGCAACGAGACCTCCAGCCATTATTCTCAGTTTTCTAGATCAGAGCCGTTACTTTTATATTCAAGTAGCTCCTCATTTTTCCTTAAGAGGCCGAGTTGACCCCAATAATTAGAAACTAACCTGTCATTATTGATAAATACTTAGCATTGTCAAACTCTACTCTAAGAGACCCGGGTTCGATTCCGAGTGGTAATGATGGGTAAAAGTAAACGCATTTTTTTCCCCCGAATGGACATACCTGACAGTTATAAATAGTTATTAAATCTATTTCCACGCATTCATAGTGTAGTTTTAGGCTCACTGTCCTTGTTTACGTTAGTTAATGTGATTATATAGTAGGCATGTTTTTAAAATGCACGTTAAATATTCCAATAAAAAACTACGTTAATCTTTTTTTCAAGCCCTTTATAATAATAATATTATAAGAAGTCATTGAATATATTTGTCTTCACTCAGTTATTTCCAACGTAAACAACATTCAAATTCAATCTTCTGTGAACTACTGATAGGAAATACGGTAAATCTGTACCTCTAGGGAATAGACCCTCCCAGTCCGTGTGTGCTATGCACCATAGTAAAAGTTGCGTCGCCACCCGAACGTTTTCGTTTACTTTGTATCAAACTTTTGATTGAAAATAAACATCGTAATCTTCCCTCAATGACACACATCATATGAAACATCCTTTTACGTTATTTCTAAATAAATTGTGGGTATTTCAATGTGACAGCAGCTTATCTCCGAAACCAGTGAGTCTGTCGGAAAGTTATAAAACGGCGAAAGTAGGATCCCAAAAAAACTTAATTCGTTTTTATTCATTTAATTCTCTTTCGAATTTGTGGATAGTCTTTAGGATAACTGATTTAGGTCTATTTATTCTTTAGATTTACAAAAATCAATTAGCTATATATCATGTGATCTTCTGTACAGTGTTTTAACTATAAATTTGTAATCACAAGATAATAATTACACTAATTTTATAGTAAACAGAGCTAGGCAAATTTAATTTTCTAGTTTGAGAGTCAATGATATGCAAACAAACTATATCCTTTGCCGAATTGTAGTTATTAACACACCTAACTAGCCCTAAAAGTTTATATAATGATTGCCGAACCACTACATCAATATTAATCCTTCTTATCAAATAAAACATATGATCCTTAAGGAAATAGTACTTGTGGTTCCAATCACAACAAATAAGATTTTATTTTATGTGTAAAATAAAGGCAACCCTTAACTAATTGTTTAAATTTTGTTGACCTTGATTTTCAATCCGTTTTTAATCCGATACACTACATTATTATATCCATAGGTTCTATAATATTATACACATAGGTAGGCCTATTACATGTAACTCAACATTAACAAGTCAAGACAATTTTAACAAAAAAATTAGAACGCATTTGTGTTCATCCAAAGAAATAGATAGATAGAGGAGAAAAAAAACATCATTGTTTAAGCTGACTACACCGACAAACAGAGAAAAAACACATTATTTCTCATCTGTGCTCATGTTCCTACCAATGTGGACCTACATTTCGCCGGCTGCGTAACAACACTCGCTCCCGAATTGTGACAAGAGATCTTGAATAAAAGAACGCTGTTAAAGTAATTTTTACTTCAAAATTCATCCCCATCCCCGCCCCTCCTCGGGTGGAACAACGACGCGAGGTAGCCGGACGTCCCCTGACCCATGTGCTCTTTTTGCAGAGACCGGGAGACTGTCCCAGTCGAACAAACTTCATCTCATTAGTCTCAGAGACTTCCACATTCCTTTGAAGTGCAAATTCTGCAAGTCTGCGAGGGTGGAAAGGGTGGGCTTGGGGGAGTTGGAGGGGGTACAAGAGAGGGGGATCGAAAAGAGAAAGAAAGAAAGAGAGACAAAAAATAAAATAAAAAGAGAGAAGACGTCTTATGTAAACTTCCCTTCCGATGGAGAATTTCAATCACTTAGAAATTCTCATCGTACCTTCTTTAGACTTGACTTGATGTCTTAGAAAAAAACGTTACCCCTCTTTTATCCACCTACAAGACTTGTCTCCAGTCCCCACAACGCGCAAATATAATATTATATATATATATATATATATATACCATTGGCAGACATTTATTTTTTACCTTTGGAGCAGAGAGTTATTTTTGGGGAACAGAAAATAGAATGTTAGCTCTAGATGTAATGGCAAAGAAATTTATTTATTTGAACCCAAAAAGAAGAAACATTGGTTTCAAAATGAGAAAATAATCTTTATCCAAGAAACACGGCTGTTTTTGGAGGCGGGTGTGGGGACTACATTCGCCGCCTACTTCACAGACACTACTTATCCATCCCACCGGTTTATGCCGTTTGATACTACACTTAGCTATCAATACACATATTAAATGTACAATTAGTTGCTTGTGTTTGTTAATTTAGCTACTAATAGCTCATGAAATAACATATCGATTCATATGAATAAACAAACTTTTTTGATAGCGCCAAAAAGTAATTAATACGATTTTAAATAATTGATATAATATGTACAGCTTCAAATTGCGTTAATATAGGCCTAATAGGATTCTAATAGGAATAATTTTATCTTCCAGCTGACTGTGTTCAAAAAGATTCTTGAATCCTATTGTATCTGTGATGGAATACATGCTAGAGTAGGCCTATTTCGTGAAAAGAAATATAGTACTCAAACAGAACATTCTCAACTATGTAATACAATAATAAGCAATGAAAAACAAAACATTTAAAATTATCAACATAACTTATCAGAGAATCAACAAATTTAAAAATATTAATAACTTAATCACATTCACATAGAGAGATTATGAAAATTGGAAAATTTATTCTATGTAAAGTACCCTAAAACTGACAAACGGCATTGCGAAAACAACTTTTTTTTTTGTTTCAGGGGCTCATGAAACGTCTACGTTTATCAAAATATTGAGTTCAATTTTTTTTTGATCATCACAATATGTCTTTTCTCTCAGAGAATTCAAGATAAAGTAAAAAATGTGGCCACACAATCTTCAAACTGAGATAGTTAAGAATATCAACAATTGCGATTTATCAGATGTTCTCAATAATGGCCTTATAAGACAATATATAAACTTAAATAGGCCTGTACATGTGAGAAAATAAGTCATCTTGCTTTCCAATATTCATGACCAGTAGATTTAATTCATAACATTCACATTCAAAATGTAATTTAAGCATGTTTTTATTACTTTCATGACTTTACCTCTGGACTCCCTGTTTATTAGTAAGATGCATTACTATATGCTTTTAACCCAAGTATTTATTTTGTTATTATTATTGCTAATATCCCGCTTCACTAATTTTATTTTTTTAACTGTCTAAAACTAAGGTTAATCGTGAAAACTGTTTGTAAAAATCTTAATTGGAAGCATCTAGATATAAAATGTTTGTGAAACCAATGTCTAACTAAAATAGGCAACAATAAAGGAGTGTTAAAATCAATTAATCAACGTTATGTAGGGAATAACGTTGCATGCCTAGTGTGTATGGAGAAGCTAAACAGGGAAGGTATCAGTAGAATGTGTGTCTTGAGAACCACTTCACGCAATGCTTACGCTATAACAAGTGGGAAACAATCTAAAACTTGAAAAACTCTTCCAATAATATTGGTACCACTGGGTTTAAATAAAGAACCGCATCGGTGGTCACGGGGACTAAATGTCAGGCTCGTCAAGTCTGGTTTTATGGGTTTACTAAGGGAGCTGATTTTCCCCTGATCAATTTAAACCCTCTCACTCCACACAAAATGGAGATATATTTCCTCTAAATTCTAGCTTTCTCGTCCCTACCCCATTTATATAAATATGCGTATAGCCCGAACGGATATTAATACGCGATGGGTCAACGGGTTGGAGAATGTATCAAACCATACGAGTTGAGTCGTGCTAGTTGGACTAACTTTCTATAAATTTTCCTCTATCCGTAGCGCAATTTGTGCTAAAAAATCATTTTAGCTTATAAATTAAAGTGAATAGATGAATAAATAACGGACTTGACGATACAGGAGTTAATGGGACATCATCATCATGAGCTCAACTAACGTCCAAGAACATATTTTGTAAGCAAACCAATCAATAACCGTGGCATTGTGTCCCGACAGAGAAGCCGAGGGAAACACCGTTTGCACACACCACCCAATACAATAAAAGCGGAATCGCCAGATACCTAATCATCCGATGAAGTATAATCTATCTTTGTTATTACTCAAAATTCCATTATGAAATACTGGAATTAGGTTAGTGTGTCCCGCTCTACGGGCAATAAAGAATACTAAATCCTTGTGGTCGCAATAGCTCTGTCAGCAATGTATTTTCGACAATTACCCTACACAGGGGAGATAATTCTGCATTAGTAAAGCTGGACTGGTGATTACTCGTAATGAAGCTTGTAAACATGAGTTCGGAGAGAGAGAGAAAGAGCGTTATATTGAATGATAGCAAACAAAACACCGGTTAGAATCTTCATTTAGGTATGAGTTTCAATGTTGAAACTAATTTTTTTATTATTATTATCAGGTAAACCACAAGTAGAATTTCATTTCCAAGCCGAGATGGAAATGAGTTCCCGGAACTAGAATCCCGCTCCAGTATTGATAGTGGGTAGTTATATGGTTTCTGACCTGCTCCAAGGAGCACACGGGCTAAGGCATCAGTCTTGTCTGGTTTTCCAACGAAGTAGGGTTTCAGATTACAGCAGGTGCTTTTTTTCCCCTCAAATGGTTAGCCATCATTTCTTCACGTAAATGTGAGTTCACTTACATTAAAACCTTCCCTCCTACTCCCCACATAGCTATACGATTATGTATTAATTGCGCTAATATAATGGATATTGTTAAATTTAAAGAAAGAGTACTTCACGTAAATGTGAGTGCACTTACATTAAAACCTTCCCTCCTACTCCCCACATAGCTATACGATTATGTATTAATTGCGCTAATATAATGGGTATTGTTAAATTTAAAGAAAGAGTACTCGCATTTGCGTGGAGGGAGAGGGGAAAACCATTAAGGAAAACCACCCTCAGTAGGCCCGGCGGGGATTCAACCCCCCCCCTCCCCCGAATTCCCCATCGTCGGCAGTCTAGTTTATTGCGAGAGTGACGCCAAAAAAACATTCGAACACTAAATACGATATATGGGATATAAACTTAGGAAATACATTTAGATTCTGAACCTTGGATTAAACCTCGGATTGCAATGCCAAAGTCAGCTACAGTGTCCATTTCACAATCACTGGTAAATTAAGCAATATCGTTTGTGCGAGTAGTTAAAAAAAAGGATAAATAGGGGAAAGAAAACATTCGATGAAAGTGGCGTGAACTTTCCTATCCTATATATACCATAATTTATGAATAATGGGTGTGGGAAGAAATAGTTATAATACTCGTGTATGTATTATTTCATTTGAATTAAGCACACACACTTCAATTGTTATAAAAATAATGTCATAAGAACAAAAGTGAATGTACAAAAATAGTATTGTTTTTATTAACAATGGGCTACACGCCTGAAAGTGACGTGTGTTACGCCCATATTCATTGTTTTGGCAACCAGTTTTTTAGATATAAACGTAAATTAATTTACCTTTTAGAAACAACCAAGTTTTTATCAAATTTATTTTAAATGATTGCTCAATAATGCAAAGCAATATTTACTATTCAGTTAATTATTATAATTTATTTATATGTACAACTTTATTCTACTAACTATAAAACACCAATAAAATAGTTCGAATACGTACACAATCCCACTAATATTTTCAAAGTAAGCATTCATAGTTGTTTTCTTCAATCGTGAGGTTTTGTATAGTCCAATTTTCATATGAAAGGCCCTATCTAACAGCAAGAAAAGTTGTTGTTTTAAACACCACGAATACTCTGATATTATAGGAAAGAAAAAGTTTGAATTTAGAGGAATTGTCTTCAGATTTGCGTGGAGGGAGAGTGTAAAACCATATGGTGAAAACCACCCTCAGTACATCCAACAAGGCTCAAACCCCAATTTCCCTGTCATCGGCAGTATAATCTATTACAGGAGTGACACACTCGACCAATTGACAATCTAAACGGGTCAAAAGCATGCTAATGTCCATTTAGCAAAGAAGTTCCATAAAAATGTGCAAGAACAATAGCCACAAAGTCTTTCTACTTCTAAATTGAGCATACTAGCGTCAATCCATCAATCCTCCCACGGTGTAAGGCATCACTCTCGCGATATATTGGATTGCAGGTGACGGGGAAGTCGGGACTCGCATCTCGACCTGGTATACTCAGAATGATTTTTATTAAATTATTTTACACTCACTCTCCAAGCTACATTTCTTCTAAATTATACCTTCATCATCCCTGACCCTTGGTGCAATAAGTAGATATATCCCAGACGGGTTATAATCCTATATTGTTTCTGTTGTCAACGTCCCTTTTTCTCAACTAATATAAAGCCTACAGCAATGAATAAGGTATCAGTGGAAAGGATTTTTTTTTACAGATTTCTGACATAGCATACTCAGTTTACGTTAAAACACATTGTTTAAAATTCAAGATAAAAGAAAAATCTAACAAGATGTTTGTCTCAATTAACGAAAATAAACTCTCTTTGCTAGTTTGTGTATACACTTCGCTGAGTATTTAATTTCGACAACCCAACCAAAGGCTAAATCATTTGTTTGTTTTTTGAATATGTGAAAGATTCACAAGGGTTTACTGGTACTGTATATATGTGGAGTACAGTGAACCGTGGGACCCACTTAAGCGGTGGACAGGAGACGTAAAAACAATGGAAAAGTCTCCTATAAACATGTGTATCAATCGACCTGGTTTCAGAATTACAGCCAAGTGATTCCACTGAATTGTTTGTATACCATACTCTATCTGTTGGCTAGGTATGGGTTGATTCTGGTTATTACAAAAACCTGATATTTTTGAAAAAGGTCTACATACTATGTCACGACGACTCCAGACTTTCACTCAGGTCATTTTGAGCACGTCCTATAATGTTAAGCAGCTACAGTTAATGGAGTAATATGATGACTATAACTTGGAACCAATGTCAAATGGGACAATATTTTTCATTATTTTTTTTTGTGTCGGCTGTTCATTGCTGAAGTGAGTACTTCATGTTACAGTACATCCTTTATATATCATCCCTGAAAATTTTATCAAGATGAATTTTAAAATTTACAAAAATTTGCATAAGTATAACAACTAGTTTATATTAAAGAGGAGGATAACAGGTAATATTTAAAATTAAAATGAACACTCTTAAACTTTTAATACAAAATAAAAATAAACAACAGAAATTCTGACAAGACTCGCTCCCATGCTATAAGAGCAACGCCCCGAGATTTAATATTTAATTATAATCAAAGAACGCCAATTTACTATGAAGCTTCAAGAGTTTAATTACACAGTGAAGTGCACACACAAATCCTTCCAGGCTTCTATTTAATATATACACATACACACACATACACGCACACAAAGTCTCGTGCCCAGCCATTCTTTTGGAAATGACCCATCTTTTCTCCCTATTCACGATGTAAATGAGCTCTCAAATTCGTGGGAGAAGTTATGAATGCGGTCGCTTAGAATTTAATTAAAGGCTGTAGTAGCAAGATGGCGACCTAGCGTTGTGGCGATTTGGCCCGAAAGGTTTGCCCCTTCCCCCTTCAACCTTCTCCCTCTTCCTCACCAACAATCGAGGATCGGCGAGGAGGTTATTTCCTTCAATAAGAAGAAAAGTTGGATCGGAATTAAGGATTTGACGTAAAGTCATACAGTTTATATAAATAAGATGGCGGTGGCCATGTGAACTTAACTCGTTTATTCTGTTTTGATAGTGACATGGAAGCAAGGGTTGGAACTTCAGCTGAGTTTATTAAGGACGGAATTTACTAAATGTCTTAACCCTCTTCTTCCACGCTAATGCAGATACATTTCAAATTTCATGTATATTATAGCTCCCTCATCCATAAACAAAATTTAGTGTCACTAAGGGCGGTATCCCGGGGGGGGTAGTAAGGCCAGCCAAAAAACAAATTAACTGAAAAGATGGCCAGGCAGTCTAAAACGTCAATCTTGCAAATCCCTTGTTGAGGAAGTCAGTGTTTGAATCATGGTCATGTGCACTGAGATTATTTTCCCATTTAACTCTCTCTCTCTTCTATAATCTGGGTATATATTCACCAAATTTCCTTCATTAGAATTTCCCCATAAGTTGAATTCACTAACAACTACCACTATTTTTTAAAACACATCTTTCAACCAGTTTTTTTTATTTTAAAAAACTAATGGCATTTTTGGCCGATGTATACATACATACATACTATATATCTAGTTCGGTCGCCAGTATGTAGACTTTTAGCCACTCTGGTGTAACATAACGTTGCCTAGGTTACACCTATGGAAGTTGTCTACACGTCGTACCCGCATTGAGATGATGTGATGACATTGATTGTGAAGGTATGGAGTTAGGTATGATCTTAAACCTAACTTATACCTAATTAATAAAACCCTAGTAACCGTCGGGATAATTCCCCTTTCGGGAAAAATACCCATGGTACCAGCCGGGAATCGACATCGAAGACCTTTATGATATATCCGCATTTACGTGCAAGGATTGTGGGGAACCTTTTAGTAAAAACCACCCTCACCAGATTCAACCGGGATTCGAACCCCAACCTCCCAGTTATCAATCCCTTTTATTAAATGTAAAAATATATAAAACCAACATAACTTTAGAGAAAGTTCTCAACCAGCTCATCAATCCCTTTCATTAAATGTAAAAATATATAAAACCAAAATAGCTTTAGAGAAAGTTCTCAACCAGCCAAATACAGTGAAATTATTAGTGAAAATGAAAGTCAGTGCACTCAAAAAAGTAATAATATCAAAGCAAAAGAGTAAAATAATATACAAAAAATGAAAAGTTTAATAGTTTCACATTAAATAGGCACGGTGCAGTTTTACTTTCATTTTTTAAACTTTTCTTTCTGTGCACCACGTTTTACTACACATTACATGCTATATGCTTATTTAAACTAATGATGATAGAAATAAGGAATGTATAGTTAAGAGGAAATGTACCCACATTTGAATGAACTGAGAGTTGTAAAACTGCTTAGGAAATAAATACCCGCAATACACCTGGTCGGGAATGAAACCCCGACCTCCCAGTCATAGGCAAATTGGGCCATATGAGGTTCTAGCCATAGTCAAAGTGACTACCGATGGAAGAAGTATAATCAATTTTTACTATAAAGTTTTTACACGCTTGGTAGAAAACCTTTTTATCAAGTTCTTTTATTGGATGACTTGAACTAAGTTAGGGGTAAGATTTGGGTGGATGAAAGAAATAACCGGTTGATTTCAATCTTCTAGAACCCGGCCCGGTTTTATGGGAGGGCGACAGGGGTTAGCTCCACAGAGGTTCCTCCCAAATCAGGGCCTTCATAAACTGCTGCAATAAAAAAAAATCTCTTTTAGAGCTAAATATTGAAATCATGGTAAGATCTTTAAAATTGAATTATAACCTACTATTTACATTTTTATTTATCTTTGACCAAATATTACTTGATTACTAATGGCACGTGAGACAAACTAATATTTCAGATTGTTATTTTCAAAACATAAACAACATCCCGAAATAGCCACCAATCTAGTAAATACATATGAAATCATAATAAAATGGCTTTTTTTAAGTGATACATTTCCGCCAGCAAAGTTTCCAGACCTGTGTATACACTACCGTGGTGTAGGCAGGCACAACATCAGAGTACGACATTTTCTTATTCTGGCAAATAAACTTAATCGGTCATGTTTTAGAGCATTCTTCTTAGGTTTTGACAAGGAATAAAGTGAGTAAACCTCATTGTTTTTATGAGCAGATGCAACAAAAGCCATCATCCGCGGATACGACACTAGCTTAAATAATAAAACAGCCAACGCTATTATATTTGTTTTAGTGAGGATTTACTCGCATCTATAGATATCATAGTATAAAAATTGAAAAATGACACCTGGACACACTTTTCAGAATATAATATCTAGATGTGAGCAAATCCTCACTAAAAGCATATAATAGCTTTGGTTATTTAATTCTTAAATATGCAATCCATTACAACTATAATAATTGTATAAGTGGCAGCAATAACCCAACTACCGAGTCGTTATCTGATAGTTTGTGATCTTAATAAATCACACATTTGTAGCTGATGATTTCCGCACGTCCATAATAGACTCTGCCTTAAAATATGAGTGAAGGATGACCCTGGATACGGGACGATTCTCGGATAGCTCAGTGGTTAGAGCATTGGCGTACTAAGCCAAAGGTCCCGGGTTCGATTCCCGTGTCCAGTTGTCAATTTTCAGAATATGATATCTAGCTGAAATCCCAAATGATCTAAAAGCATAAGAGCACAGTTAAAATTGAAGCCAGTATTTTTGAAGAAGATCTGAAGTATTGAAATGGCATTGTACGCTGAATCTTGGAATGACATTTGGAACGGTTTACTATCACCAACCAAATGTTACAAAATTCTCAAAAGGTTACACAGTTTATAGTTACAGTACTTAAATCTTTGAAGCAAATTGTAGAATGAAAGAGTGATGATCTATGAGGAAGTAACAAAAACACATATTTTAAACAATGACTCAGGTACGTTATCGAGGGAAAAGCGTGAAGCTGAACTATGGAAAAAGCACCAGCAGCCCATCTGTCACCTAAAGATAAGCTGCGCACAAAAGCTTTATACCAGTGATTTATCAGCTTTCTACGTCATTTACTGAAAGAATGAGTACCTATGATGTTGTCTGCGACAGGTTTGGATTTCTTAGCCAACTGGACAATCTAAATACCCAAGACCTAGGCTCCGATGCAACCAATTTTGATCAGTATATACCACGATAACCTGAAACACTCTCTTTGGAATGAGCTGTTACAATTTGCAGCAATTTCCAATATTCATAGAATTATTATTGAGAACAACTCCAGAGCTACATTTATAAATATTGCTAATGGTGTCTAATTGCAGCGGGAAGCAGACTTTTAAAAGATGAAGTAATTATTAAAGAACAGACTTTACACATCAATGAAACAGGATCTTCTCTAATGACTTTTATTGATAACCGGTGAAAGTGACTTAATCAACGCACTGGACTATTAATACGGAAACTAGTGCAAAATTTGCTCACATGAAAACAACACAAAAGGTATTTATATCACAATGTATTAGTTTTGTGTGCTTATGTTTTAATTGTAATTGTTAAAATACATAAAATACATACGGTACATTCAATGTGAATTGTTAATATTACCTTTAGTACACTGTGTTGTTTGCTTAACCCACTAAGCATATATGAAGCCGTTATTTTTAGGTTAACCTTTCAAATATTAGTTCATTTTTAGACAGAAAATGAAGAGTCGGAATAAAATTAAAATATTTTTGATTTCAAAGTTTTGACATTATGTTTTCTATTTCTATCATCAATATTAACTAAAAAAATTAATTAGGTAAAAAAATCAAGCAAATTAATGTTATTGTAATGACACTATTTCCTTATTTTAAATAATATATTGAGCTTTTGAAAGATACATTTATAAATTAAAAATAAGATCGAAAAGTTGAACAAAAAAGTATTTTTTATTTAATGTAGGCGCATACGATATTTTTTTACAGCCCTCGGGCTTCCCCAACTCTAAATCTGTTCATGTGACTAGACCTTTAGGCATATGTGCTGATCACAACCAATATCAAAAATCAGCTGCAGTATTTAATATACTTAGATCGATTGCCTTATTTATAGGATCGCGATTATTATATGAGAACTTTCCCAGTTATTCTTGGTGCAACATGGTGGTGTCAAATCAGTGATCGTAGTTATTTTAAAATGAGTTTTTGACCGAACATAGAAAATGGGCAACACAATCTGACAATTTGAGATGATATGTATGAATAATTTAAAACAGGACTAGACTGTTTGAATGCACAAACACATTATATTTGTTTTAAAATACATACTGAATACGTATTACTTTAGATTGTATTACATTCATTCCAAGATGGTCATAAAAAAAAGGAGCTAAAGTTAAGTTAAATGTATCATATTTTAAAACTATATTCTATACCCTTTTAATGATATGTTTATTATTGTATACAATTCCTATTACTACAATATAAACCAGGATAACCTGATGGTCTAGGGGTAAGGTGTCAGATTTCTGTGCTGGGCTTCCGGGGTTCAATCCCCGGTCTCAGCACAGACTTATCTGATTACCAAACCTTTCCTTCACCTCTGACAAGACGTGTATTAATCACAACTTGTGAGTATGTAGCGAATGCCAGGCCTCCACCATGGTTCGGATCCCACGTTAAACTGTAGGTCCTCCATTTCATCTCACAATCACCCTACCAATACACATGAGCGTAAGTGCGTATAACCCGAACGGTTAGTAAGACGTGGTGCTAATAATAATAATAATAATAATAATAATAATAATAATAATAATAATAATAATACTAATAATACAATACGAACAAAATAAGATATATAATATACATAAGTGTATTCAAGTTTTTTGTATATTATATATGAAAAAACAACCCGAAATAAATTTGTGTGCAACGTATTCTTAAACCTCACCCAGTAAGGAGACAAAAAAAAACAACGCAATGGATGCTACTGAGCGGATACTGCTGGCTAGAAGGAGGGGGGTACGGGGAGATAGGAGAGGGGGTGACAGGAAGTAGAACTTACCAGAAGAATTTCACGAGGGGGGAGGGGAAAAGAGGTGGTGTGCTGCCGGGCGCCCCGTAGCACGTGCTGAAACTAACGTAAAGAAACAACGCAGCTATGCAGATGAGAAAGGACGACGATAAAAAAAATAAGTGTATACTCTGGTTTAATAACAGGGCACATTCATTTCAACGCGGATGAAGAGAGTGGGTGGTTGTGGTCGTCACTGGAAAGCGGTTGACGGTGAAATTAATGGTGCTCGAGTAGAAACATTTTCACTAAACTTCAGGTTGAACGAGTATTATTTAATATGTAGATTATGACATTTGAAAACATTTTTAGCGCCACGTTCTACTAACCATTCGGGTTACACACTTATGTAATAATTACTCTAATGGTTTATGGATGAGAAATATTTAATTTAGAGGAAGTATACTCGCATTTTCAAGGAGAGCGTGAGGAAACCACTAAAGGAAAACAACGCTCAGTACGCCCAACCGGGATCAAACCAGGATATACCAATCATCGGTAGTCTAGCCCAATGCCAGAGTAGCGATTTAGACCATGCGGCCACTAAAGCGGGTCATTTGAAATTGTGTATGCTTATTTTCTTAGTTCTTTCCTTCAGGTACTTCAGTTCATTGCTGTGCGAAGTCTGATCTTTAATAATTACCTTATTTATGTAGAGGGAGTAAGAAAACTCCATGACGTTAGCCCGCTAGCGAGCGAGCTATACCAACTGAGCGGCCTTCGCATGTTCGCATGTCGGCAGCTTTTGAGGATCGAGGGTTTAATGTGGTCAGTACAACAAACCTTCCGGTCGTTAATCTCAGTTTTCTAGAACGGAGCCGTTACTTTTATATTCGAGTAGCTCCTCATTCGTCCTCACAAGGCTGAGTTGACCCCGTTCCGGACCAACTACTTAACAGAAAATCTAGCAGTACCGGGGATCGAGCCCCGTAGCCTCTTGATCTGTAGCCACGAACTCTAACCAGTAGTAGTCTGAAGGGATTAGGGGGAAACATTTAATAACAATTTACCTAAATATATCAAGCTGAGACTTAAACCCTGACCTTCCAGTCACTAACAAACCATACTAGATGAAATTGGCGCTTTTTCCCACAAGATCAACGTTGTGAGCCATGGGAAAAAAGTAGTTACAGTATAGCCCAATGGCTTCTTTGGTGCTGACTGACAGCTCACAGCTGACAGCTTTAAAAAGTTACCAGACCAAATTACGTATCCCTACTCCGAACCAGATGATCTTCAAAAACATGTGTTTAGCAGCTGCCACTTTTGACAGTCAACATTTAGGTATATACCTAAATATTGACTATGAGAAGTCAGCTCTGAGCTGTCAGTCAGCACCAAAGAAGCCATGGGTGATACTGTTCATACAAATAGTTAGTAAGAGTGAAAATTTTAAATTTTATTTTTCTACATAGGTGACCTGGCGGTCTAGGTTTAAGGTGTCAAACTTTTGTTCTGAGGGTTTGGGGTTCAATCCTTGGTCCTAGCACAGATTTAGCTGATTGCCAAACCCTTCCTTCACCTCTGACAAGACGTATATTAATCACAACTTGTGAATGTGTGGAATACCAGGCCTCCACCGTGGTTCGGATCTCACGTTAAACTGTAGGTCTTCCATTTAATCTCACAATCACCCTATCGTAAGTGCGTATAACCCGAATGGGTAGTAAGATGCGGCGATAATAATAATAATAGTTATCTCCTTGTTCGCTGAATTCTCTTTCTTAAAATATTTGGATCAACAGCTAAGTTTTTAGAAACAAATATACATAATGAACCATCTTAACTGTAACAAATATATTGAGTAAATGTATAGCTTTAGAACTAAATAATAAATTTCCAACAATACCATTTAGCGATAAATATGCTACACTGGTTTTTGTTTAAACTGAAATTAATATGTGCTATTTCGGTTTAAACGTCATGAATAAAAAGATAATTTTTAGCAGAAAAATAGGGTGAAGAGGAATGTACAAGAAACAGTGAAGAGAAGAGAGGAAGCCATAAACAATTCAAATGAGTGCATCTACGAGTCACATGGCATAACAACCCACAGTTTAGGAAGCGAATTTCCATTGCAAATACAGTTTTGAATCCTCCCAACAGTCAAGTTACATTACAAAAAAATGTTAATATGCAACCGGAAAACCGTCGTTACGGGCGTAGGGTAAGGTTAGTGTTTATATTTAACAAAGTTTACCTTAGTAAATTTGCCAAACAAGTTAAGTTTACAGTCATAATGTTGGTCAGTAGGGTTATGACAATTTGCAAGAAGAGGGGAGGGAAGCATATGTATCAAAGCTTTAATTCCTTTACTTAATCTGAGTGGTAGCTTGTGTTCACACTCTTTGAATATAAAACTGTAAGCCTGACATTTAAATCCAACCTATACATTTGAGTTTCAAGAATCAAAATTGACCCTTTTATCTTGCAACATTAAATAACAATCACAAGTTATCACTTAATTGAGGTTAAATGTCACCCAAAACTGTAAATTTACTTGCTAGATTACAGATATGGTGTGATGAAGCAGACGAGGTTCCGGTACGCCAAGTAGAAACACGAAATAAACGAATTGGAAACACTGATAAACCTACCAAAGGAAATCTAGAAGGAACACAAGAATTGGATCATTACGAACCGAGCTCCACCCCAAACACACGCACAAATACATAAATTGACATCCCACATGGAATAATTGTGGAAACAAAATATATATATATATATGCGAAAAGAAACTAAGTCAGACACGTGGAAGGATGGCAACGCGGCGGAAACAGCTAGCGGAAGAATTAAACAAGGGAAACAAAAGAAACTTAACATGGATAGAAAGAAAGAAAGAGAAAGATAAAAAGAAAAGACCGCCTCGGGAAATTGAACAGACATAACATTTTGCGCCACAACGCACAAAGGAGGGACTTGGAATTCCATGCTAAAGGATTTAATTTATGGGAGATGAAAGAACGGTGAAAGGGAGGGAAAAAACAAATATAATAAAAGGAAGGGCGAGGCGAGAAGTTACACCCAAAAACTAGGTGTGGGAGACGCCAAGTACTACTGCTTATGTGCTTACAATTGATACAATTATAAAGAAACACTTTCTTCCTCAGAGGAATGCACATAATTAATTTTAATAACTAGCTAATTATTTATTAAGGTCTAATGCGACAATATAACACTCATTATACAAACTAAAGATTCAAACAATTTGAAATAAAATACCTAATATACGTATATATTTTAGCACCACTTAATAAAACCAGCCAAGAGTCAAAAGTGCATAAGCAACTTTAATGGAAAAAAGTGTAGTGAGTGCTTAATTGAAAAGGTATGTTAGTTTCAACCTGAATCATTAATAATTATTATTTCTGTATTTACGTACATTACAAAAACGCTAAGGTATTCATGTTGAAAATTATGTAATGTTCTTATCGTTGTTCCAGTTGAAATATCTCCTGTAATATATCATTGAACTAGCAGTTTATATTTTTCCTTGATGATCAAGTTAGCTAGAACATAATAAATAATATATTCATTATTACATTATACTCGTAGGGAATAGCCATGGTTCACGTGGATTAATGACGTCAGTTTTGCAATATGTCAAAATTTTAATAAAAACGTCCTAGTTACTCGAGTGATTGCTTAGAGTTATAAATTTAAATCGCATTAAATCAGCTCTTAAAGGAAAAACCTTTTGAGCGGCCTCCATATTAAAACGGCTAACCAGATTGAGCAACTATGTTCTTTGCATATATTGTTCGGCCTTTCAAGGAATATTCTTGCCAAATATCGTTAAAATAAATTGGGCTAAGCAATTTTTTTCTAGATTCATTGCGTGAAAAAAGATCCGGTTAGATAAGCAGACAGACTCAGAGCCACATAATCAAGTTAAAAGATAGCCTTGGTTTGCTCGGTCAAAACTACAGTACACAAATATTACCTTAATATGAAATTTAAAATTATAAAAACTAAATGGTACGGCGCACCGCACAGACTTTCTTTCTCTTTCTATAAACTCGTAAGATTTCTGAACGGAATAATGTAAGAAGGCAAGATTGCCGTCAAGATTCATCAAAATTTCTGTTTTAAATCTTATATTTTTATTTTTAAAGAATTAATGTCCTCATTTGTATGTTTGGACCAATACAAAATATTAATATTGGGTCCACAAGGGTCAACAAGGGTCAACACTTCGTATTAAAATTTCTATTTCCGATTAAAATTTTAACATTTTATTAGGTGTTGCACATCTTCAAGTCATCGCATTGATATTTAATTATTCATTTATACATTTTGACCAATACAACATGTATATATTGACTATTGGGTATAAAATGGAGATAGATCATTGCTGTACAAACATTTCTCCTAAGAGGTTTAAGGAAAAATTACATACTTTTTTTTAGATACTTACTTATATTTAATTATTCTATGGCATTGGAGAATTATTGCGTTAAGACTTAAGTAGTATATATTTACAAATAAAGCTCACAAAATTGTATTAATATATTTGCAAATATCTCAGAAACGGTTGCTTTTATAAAAATATATGTCAAATAAAAGTTTTTTTATATCTAATAGTCCTACAATTTTCCAATGGCAGGTTGTTTAGTATCTCAAATAGTTGTGGAGATACGGAAATTAACACTTATGTAAGGTACCCTAAAAATCATTTTCATGGGAAAATGAAAACAACCAGTTTATTTATAATCTTAATCAACGCCTAGATACGAATTTTAATCAAAATTGTTGGAGCAGATTTTGAGATAACCTATTTTTTATATTTTCGACCCTTATAAAACTACTCTTAATTTTAGGTTTTAATAGACACCCAGACAAACGGCATTGCAAAGACTATTTTTTAGGGTTCGGGGGATCATGAGACGTCGACGACATCCATCAACATTTCAGGTTAGATTTTTTTTACGGTCGCAATACTTTAACTTTAATGTCCTAAAAGTTAAAAAAATATATAATTGCGTATAGATTGAAATTTATTGATTTTATAAAAATATATTTCATATAAAATATTTGTATTATAAATATATATACATATTTGTAATGCTAAGTAATTTCATATCTCAAATAGTTTCGGAGATATTATAAAAAATGTTAATTTACGCATCAGACCGGAGCCCTTAAAGCCATTTTGCCGAAATATTGAGAGTAGCCATTTTGTTTGGAATATTTATTAATGTTTATGAATAAAATTTAATCAAAATCGTTAGAGCAGATTTTGAGAAAATCGACTTTTTCTCTTTTTTGCCCTTCAGTAAACTACCCTTAATTTTAGGGGTAGATATCCAATTCCAAAAAACCCTCGGGGCAACCCTATGAAAACCCTAGATATCAAGTCTTAGCTCAATCGGTAAAATAGTTTAGGCTCTAGTTGGAGAGACAGACAGACAGACTGAAATTCAAAAACAGCTCGGGTATTAAATTCCGGTCGGGTGTACTGAGGGTGGTTTATTCCTAATTGTCTTCCACTCTCCCTCTACTTAAATGTGGGTGTACATATGCGTACAACATGAACAGGTAGTAATACGCAGTGCTAAAAAAAATTAATGTAAACAAACTCACGAACGAAGGGAAAAAAATTATACCAATTTTGTGGTGTGAGGGTTCGGCCAGACTGAAAAGCGTGCAAGCGAGCAACTGAGCGACTGCGTGATTAACATATAGATCTCGATATTTGATGACGAGGAGGCAAAGGTTCGAATCTTGGCTCAGTGAACTGAGGGTGATTTTTGACAAGTGATTTATTGTTGTGGTTTTAGCATCCTATATCCACGCTATTTATTTTTATTTATTATTTATAAAGGTCTACTTTGATTATAATAATATAGTATTTTAACATCACCTTTACAGACACACACACACACANCACACACACACACACACACACACACACACATATATATATATATATATATGGTCTTACCAATTAAATTAGGCCGTTAGTAGCAAGTATGCTAAACCTATCGATAGTAATAAAAATGTCAATATGAAAAGTATTCCTAGCACTCAATACAATAAAGCTAAATACAATATTATTGCCTAGCGGCTGTAAACTAGACTGTAGAGGCTCGAGCACGCGCGCTTGAAAAATAGAACCAGTTTATCTTTCAAGCGCACGCGCTCGGTCACTCCAGTCTGGCCACCTCTCATTACAACCAATGTGATCTATTTTATTTCTAGCCGCTCGCCCGGTCTGGCCGTACCCTTAGTCTTTTATGCACCTCAAGATTTCAAAGATTCAGATCTGAGATTCAGAATTGGTAGGTAAAATGAAGATTCAGACTCAAGAAAAATATATTTTGACTCTTATCTGATTTAAACCAATTATTATATAATAATCCAACACCTTAGCTCAGTCAGTACCGTATCTGTCTATCGATTTAAGGGTCTCGGGTTCGATTCCTAGCATGGCTGAAACATTTATCATCGGTTAAATGTGGATTTACCCTTTCACAGTGATGAATTAACGGTCGGGGTCTGGATGTTGTGCCTGTCCTAGACTTAAGTTATATTATAAGGCATGCGAAGCTACGATAGGGCTAGCAAGACGGTAGTGTATGCTTTGAATAAAGAACCGACCCAGGCCAGAGGCTGGAAACAATAATGGATGTAAAGTAAAATATTAGATAGCAGGACAAAATCCAGCACATAATGCGTCAATATTTTCGTCAACCACATCCTAGAATATAAACAGGGTCTCCTAATTGTAGTCGGTCATTTTAACTTGCGAGTTTCAGGGACGTACTAGTAACGATTAAAGCTAATTCTGTAACGTAACGCAACATTTACATATTTTTTTTGTTGCTTCCTTCATCCATTTTGAAATAATTTTTATGCTTATATTCATAGGCAGACGAATTAATAATACAGTTCAATTTTCATAGGAAGGACTCTAGGAAAAACAAACTTTTTTTATGTCAACATTGATAACCATTGCTTTTTTTTAGCACCGCGTCTTACTACCTGTTCAGGTTATACGCATATTTAATAACTAGGCCAATGTTCTAGGGATGGGGAGGGTTGAATTTTAGAGGAAGTGTAATAGCATTTGCGTGGAGGGAGAGTTGAAAATCATTTTGGAAAACTACCACCAGTACATCCAACCAGGAAATGAGCCACGATCTCCCTGTTATCAGCAATTTAGTATATTGCGAGATTGACGCCTTAGATCATGCGGCCAGCAAAGCGGGTATTTTGCTATAATATTAGTGTTATTTTTTTAAGTATGGATATTATCTATAAAAAGGGACAGCTACGAATCACAAGACTCGACTTTTAACGTATGAAAGTAGATCTAGTGACATTTTAGCGGTCAGATGAAGATATCCAAATGAAAGATGGACTGTACGTTGTCGTATCATATAATTCGTATTATTAAGTTTCACAGCTTTATCTCTTAATTAAAATTCAACACTGGCTCGTTCCGTAACCCTCCTTCCTCCTCCCCTACCAATAATTAAGAACTTGTGACTCATATGTCGTTATTACTCTATGCGGATGTACAGGGGGTAGTTTCTTCTGTGTGTTTTCCCCATATTCTATTTATTCTAATGAGGGTGCAGTTTGTGTTTAGCTGGCCTTCTTTTATCAATCGTATATAAACCTTGTGTTAAAAATATAAATTGATTGAATCATGTTATGTTTCTAGAATCTGAATCTTAAATTTTCTTTTGAATATCTAATCCAATTTCTAATCCATGAACCTTTAAAAATGTGTACAATTTAAGAAGTGAAAATATTTTTTATTAAATTTATATAAAAAAAGTTTAAGGCTTGGTGTCAATGGCAAATGGTATTTTGTTTACATGTCTATTACGTCATAAACAACAAGATGAACACTTTTTTTAGTATATTAATATAGTGTTGTTCTTTTTTTGTGACTTTATTACTCTTCCAACTACAGTAGTCTACATAATTTATTTTTCCAATTGTTTGAAATTATTATATCATGTCATAGTTTTATCATCATATTTTCAAGATACTTTTTTGATATTTTTATGAATCTCGAATCTTTCGAATATAATAGATTAGAATTTAGAAGGATTCGAGGAATCGAGGTTTCAAGCGTTCCATACCTTGATTTAAAACTTAGGCTACTTATTGTATGAATAACGCACTAAAGAATTATCTAAGGTATCGAATATATATATATATAGTATGTTCAATAGGATGGTTATTAACGACTTAATTTAAGGTGATAGGAATAAGAGAGTAGCTTAGAATAAATATAGGCTGCTCACATTAACATGGGAGAGAGTTAAAAAATACAAAGATTAATCTATAATTTAAAAAGAAATAATCTCAGTATCCCCAGCCAAGATTCAAACCTCAAACTTGCCACCACAGGAAATCCGGTCAATTATGAGTTTGATTTCTTAATACCAGGGTTGTCCAACAATTTTAATCCCAAGGGCCAAATCTGATTAACAGTTTTTACTGCCGAACAAATAAATATTTAATAATCCCATCAATTTAATAAATAGGTATACAAACCATTTAATAAACAGTTACTTTCAATACTTGACCTATATATAAATTGAATTTTTTGTCGGTAGAATCTTTAAAATTTTACTGTCGAAAAATGTATTATGAAATTTGCTCGCACACACACGTTTACAAAACAACAATCATAATGAATGTATATTTATACATAATCTTACTAATCAAATAAATAAATAAATCATGACAATTTTTAAATAAGTATTTATGTTTGAATCATCAGCTAGTTCACATCTGCCACTCAGGCTTTCCCTTTAATTTTCCTCCAAGATACTGTGAGGGCCACATTTTCAGTGAACATAAGGACGCCAGTTGGGCCACACTGTCGTAGACCATGTGGCTGTCAGATTAATATAGTGAAAAAGGTACCTCAGTGATATAATTTAGTGACTTACCAAAATCACACCAACCACCAACCAGTTACTCTTAAAATATGAACGTAAAACTTATAATGAAACAAATGAATATTTAACGAGCAAAGTAATTATATTTTAATATTAAGTGCTCCAGATTGACAGCTTGTGGAATATTCTAAATTAAAAAGTTATTACTGCGGGGAGTTTTTTAATCGCCCTGGATTGGCTATATTCTGGATCACAGCCGTGATGGGGGGAGGAGGGGAGTGGAGAATAAAATAAGGGAATGAGGGAATTCTATCCTAGTAAAAACCGTTCTCAGAGCTGGCGTGAACGAAGAACAGCTCATCTTCTAAGACTGCGATGACGACTCAACGAGACACCAGCGTAATTAATTTTCATTTTTCTTCCCTTATATCTTTCTTCATGGCGTAAGTAATGAAAATGTGGCAGACTAAGTGCCAAGAGATGACATTTGAAAACCATTATAAATAATTTCCCTACAGTAACCTTTTTTATTTCTGCCACTGACTAAGATTTCAAGCTATGATTCTGTTACACTTTCTTTTCTTAAATAAAAAGGCTAGAATCTTAAAATATTTAACGACCACGGATGAGAGAGTAAGTGAAGTTAACGCATCAAATCAAGATTATTGTGAAAGAATAACAGACATTTTATAACACACAGATATGGCACATTATATCGTACTAATCAGAGTAGCCGGCACCTGCGTCGATGGGTATGTGGTTAAGGGTGTCAATCTCATAAGTATAGTTTTACAAGGACGGATAAGTCAGGGTTCAAATCTAGGATGGCTGTGCTGTGATTTATTTTTCTAAATTGTTTTTCACTCTCTCTCTCTTTCTACACACACAAATGCGGAACAATTAAATAGTGGCTAGCTATAAATTATATATATCTATACGTATGTCTCTTTTCAATCCGGCCCACCTAACACTTTAAATATCCTAGTGTGGCCCTCCACTCCTTAAGTTCGGGGAGACTTGAATCACGCTAGTGCTGTTTGGATGAGGATGGTCTAATTCAGAGTAAATTTGCGTGGGAGTATAAAAATAAAAAATAAATTAAAATATCTCCAGCACACCCGGCTGGTATTATTATTACGATCCACCTGTCACAGGTAAACCAGACTAAATGAGTTTGACATTTACACCACGTGCCCACCGATGCGGGCAAGTAATTATTCATGCTGTAAATGCTGTGGAAAACTTGCTAAATAAATTGCTGTTTAGAAATTAAATCCCTCTGAATCGCCATGCTCACGCTATATTGCAATAAGTATAAGCTTTTTTTTTTATCACATTGTCTTACTTCTTGTTCAAGTTTCACGCATATACAATAATTACTCTAATAGTAGAGGACGGCCAGACTAGGCGAGCAAGCGCGCGAGCGACTAAAATAGAAAATAGAACACATTGGTTGTAATGAGAGGTGGCCAGACTGGAGCGAGCACGCTTGAAGGATAGAACTGGTTCTATTTTTCAAGCGCGCGCGCTCGACCCGTTACAGTCTAGTTTACAGGCGCTAGGCAATATTATTGTATTTTGGTTTATTGAGTGCTAGGAAAACTTCTCATTTTGACATTTTTATTACTATCGATAGGCTTAGCACACTTGGTTCTAACGGCCTAATTTAATTGGTAAGCTCATAAACTATATATATGAGTGAAAAACTGATATGTTAAAATACTTCAATATTATAATCAACGTAGGTCTTTACAAATAAGAATCACCATTAGCTTGGAGAGAGGATGAGAAAACCACAACAATAAATCACTTGTCAAAAACAACCCTCAGTTCACTGAGCCAATATTCGAACCCTTTCCTCCTCGTCAACAGCTATCGAGAGCTAGCTGCTAACCACGCGCTCGCTTGTCAGTCTGGTCAAGCTCGTAGAGATGAGGAAGGAAGCATTTTAAAGGTAATCTACCCGTATTTGCGTGGAAGGAGAGTGAGAAACGATTTAGGGAAAACCACCCTCAACAGACCCGACTGGGACTCTTGTCCAGATCTCCCCCTCATCAGCAAGCCAGTCCAACAAGAGTGATGCCTTTGACCACTAAGCCACCGAAGAGGGTTATATAGCTTAATTGAAATCCGTACTAATTTATTTTCTAACGGAAATTTTACTGCACTTAGCGGAAGATAGTGGGTGTTTGCATAAGTTAAATAACATTATTGTGAAAGCAAAAAAACAACACGTTCATTTGCACGTGTTCCGGTGATATATATATAAAACATCCGATAAACAGACCAAACACAAACAAATATACAAAATCACTTAGCGTTGAAGTTAACACAACGAATACAACGGTAACAAACACAGGTTTTAATTTGGTGCACACAAAAAAAATACAAAAAACAAAGAGAACAAGTACATTGTACCGCGTGCATTTTTAATAATCATTTGAGCAAAGTAATGTTATTTGGTAGTACGTTGTTTTCTAAACCTCATGAATAGTTGAAACACTGCCGCGTCCATCAATGCATGGATCGATGGGTTGTGTGTGGGAGGGCCACCTCCCCTCTCGAAGCATGAATAAAATATCACCCTCCCCAAACCCACACCCCCGAATGCTAGGCCGCACTCATCCACTCCGCGTTTGACATTAATATTACCACCACTGGAACACCATGTTTACATTGAACAGGACTATTTTATTTAGTAGATCTTAGTGCCCCCTGCGAACCAGTGGTTACGAGGTCCAAGGAGTTAATCTCGCAATAAACTGGATTGTCACTGAGGGAAGAGTTCAATGTTCGAATCTCGCCCGGAAGTAATTAAGGGTTGGTTTATCGAATGTGAGTTATTATTTCCGTGTTCCCATCCAGTTTTCCTGTGAATGTGGATGCATTTATTATGATACACAACTTTTAATAATCACCATTTATTTTAACTCCCTAAATCGGATCGTAGCAACAAACGTGACAAAACTTTATACGCTGCTTTTATAGTTTATTCAAACATCAATTACGGTATAACTTTGTAATTTTTCCTAGAAGAATTAAACCTATACAGTGTATGCCGTATAGGATCACTACACTATAAATGTCCTACAAGGAGGATACTTATAAAATAGGGAGTAGGGTTCGATACCCAACAAGTGCAAAAAAAAAGTTTTATTATATTTATAAATGATAATCTCACTCGGTTAGATGTAGTCCGCAAATTTAAAACGTACAAAAATAAAGGTAGAATCTCTCTTACCAAAATAAATCATGCCCAATATATACTAAACACACTTTGGTAATTTATTTAGGTGTCCATCTATGACCCGCGTCTCCCTACATGTTGGAGATATCCAAATATTTACACTAACGGGGCAGGAATGAGGAAGGTATAATGTAGAGGAGGTGTATCCGAATTTGTATGGCACGAGAGGGAAAGTGGGGGGGGGGGAGGGGGGCACATAGAAAAAACTCATTATATTAAGTTGAGATTATAACATTAAACTTGCCGCCACCGGAAAACTAGACAACACGAGACCTAAGACTTTCTCTACGCATCCAATGTATTTATATTTTAAAACTTTTAAAATTAATTTGTAAGAATTTTAATCAATTAAGTTAACTTAAATGTATGTATGATTATTTTAGAAGTACTGAATTAAATTTAGGAGTACTATCTAATGTACGGTACAGGTTTGTGTTTATCGTTTTGGGTGGGGTCATTTAATGCATTACGTTTTATGGTGGTGTATCCACCTATAGGATGGAGGAGAAATAGATCTTTTCAGTTTAAAATAAATTCTACGGTGACCAAGTAGACTTTTTCACTTCTTTAGATAAAATTGACACATTTAACTTAATTAAAACTCGTAGGATATGTGAAACGGAATATATATTGTATACATCGTTGCATACAAACTCCATGGCATCAGCCCGGAATCGAGCGATGATCTCTTGAACCAATTTTAGGCCACCCAAATCCATCAATCAGGGAGATGACCTTTGTTTCAATCCATGAAGCAAGTAAGGATATCAATGTCATTGCGTGCCCTGATCTATCCTCGATGTTATAACTCTAACTGGTGTCTAACACAGGGTTGCCCAGCACTGCGAGGTTGTTATATAACTCAGGCTTTCAATATGATTTGAGGTTTACTATACTCAGTACTGAACAGAGATTCAAGCTGGAAGATATTCTCCCTACGAGTGGCTGTAATTTGGTAGTTGAGTATGTAAGGACTTTGAAGTAGCCCCTTAACAAATGGGATCATTCCCAGCCTTCCCCCCCCCCCCCCCTCCCCCACTTCTAAAATGTTTTAAGAACTAGCTGTTATATACCAACAAGGGAGTGGTGTTTCCCCTACGTTCCTAGTTTTGACAAATCTAAGTTATGTTAATCGGCCAAACAACCTATATTTTTTGAAAACATGACCTGGTAGGTGTAAGCAACTGTTGATTCAAAACAAATGACAGTATGAGTTCTCAGACTTACGTAATTCTTTCACTCTATGGATTACCTTGTGTATTTAAAGAACGCAAGTCACCGTGTCACGCGTCATGAAACGCCTGTATAAAAGGGCCCTAAGGGGTCGGCAAGACTGAATCGAGCGAGAGCGCTTGACCCGGTACAGTCTAGTTTACAGGCGCTACGCAATATTATTGTATGTTGGTTCATCGAGTGCTAGGAAAACTTCTCGTTTGACATTTTTATTACTATCGATAGGTTTGGTATACTTGCTACTAACGACCTAATTCAATTGATGAGATCTTAAACTATATATATATGTATGTATTTATATGTATATATATTTATATATATGTATATATATATATTTATATATATTTATATATATATGTATATATATATATGTGTGTGTGTGTGTAAAACTGATATGTTAAAATACTTCAATATTATAATCAAAGTAGGTCTTTACAAATAAGAATCACCATTAGCATGGAAAGAGGATGAGAAAACCACAACAATAAATCACTTGTCAAAAACCACTCTCAGCTCACTCAGACAAGATTCGAAACTTTGCCTCCTTGTCAACAACTATCCAGATCTATCTGCTAATCACGCGTGCGCTTGTCAGTCTGGCCGAACCCTAACGCTGCAAGCTACGACATATAGGTTGTTTACTAGTTCAAACGCCAATAAGATTATTTCATAAAACAAAACAAAAAAGTGTTCAGTGCCAACACCGACGGGTATAATTTGGTTCAAATATATATTCCGGTACACTTGGAATAGTTTCAAATAATTATTTCATGTTTAAAAGTACGTCTGACAAGTCCCCGAAAATAATACGAGTTCATGACGTTTACAATATTTAAAAAAAAACTTGTAGGCAATCTCTGTTGTCAGATTAAAGTAGGAAAAATATGTTTGTTATTAAGGGTGCGCCTACCAGTTTAAAAAAAAAATTGAGACCCACACAGCTAGACACGTGAATCAAAACATCAATCTCATATGATCTACCAGTGATGGGGAGGTCAGGATTTGAATCCAGATAGGATATACTTGGGTGATTTTACATAAATTGATTATCACTTTCCGTGCACGCAAATATGAGCTGACATCGTGTAAATATGCACATAGCCTGGACGGGTAGTAAGACACAGAAATATACATATATAATTCCGTGTCTTACTACCCGTCCAGGCTATGTGCATATTTACACGATGTCAGCTCATATTTACGTGCATTATATATATATATATAATGAATACCAATCTAAGGAAAATATATTCGAGGAAGTTATTTTTTAAATACAGATGCTCATGTTTATTCCTGAGAGAAGATATAAAAACTATTAGAGGAAAACAAATCACGTTGGTGGGCTAGTGGTAAAAAGTTCTTAGCTACAGATCCACAGGTCCCGGGTACAGTTCCTGATGCTTCCATATTTTTTGAGAATCGATAATTGGCCTGGAACGGGTAAGCTCAGCCTCGTGAGGACAATTGAGGAGCTACTTGAATAAAGAAGTAGTGGCTCCTCTCTAGAAAAGTGAGATAAACGGTAGGAAGACCCAATGTTATGACCACAATACATAATACATCCAACAATTTTGGCACTATCTTCGCCAACATGTAACGGCCACTAAGTCGATAAAGCTCGCTTGCGGGCTTACGACATGACGTGTGTATTAGTGAAAAATACTGTCTACTATGAACCCGATTTTGAGCTGAGCTTTGAAACAATTGGGCCTTTTCATTTGGCGTGGAAATTCAGAGCCATAGGAACAAACAGTCATATTCAAGAATTTTTAATGTTTTGCAATTTTCTTTTCGGAAACGGTTTGTTAAAGAATAGAAGAATGTTGATTATGCTAAACTTTATATAGACACATCTCCTCTATAATTTAAACAGTGATCAAATATCAATAATTTTGACATTTTACAATGGAACACTGCCAGCAGCATAGCAAAAAAAAATGTAACAATTAATAAACATTGATACATTATCTTAGAAGAGGTGTTGAAAATATTACTATAAAAATCTCATTCGTTCTCGAGAAAACTGATATTTCCAAACGTATGATTTTTCCGCAAAACCTGTCTGGTAGCTAACGCCATCTACGGTTTCCATGATCCATCTCTTCTTGTTGGCGCGGAAGGATACTTTGGTCGGTTGTGAAGCCACGTCACTCCTTTCACTCTCCCGCCGACCATCCCACAAAATAGGTTTTGAGCTTGCACTCGACAGGGCCAAGTGCCTTAATTGAACTAATTTTTTTATATATATATCGGCTTATAAGTTTTGCTTATGATGTAAAAATAATTAGGTTTTAATTACAGGAACAAGTGCGTGAGCTTGGAGAAGTATGTCAGATTAAGCCGTACTCTGAATACCTTACCGTGGTTCTCATGCGCATGCGCGTACACACAGGTTTGCCAGACAGTAATAATTGCACCAAGTCAAGGCAGGAGTTTGATGTGTCTGTACGAGGTGTGGTGGCGAGCCAAGCGTGAAATTCGTCGGGGCCTCACTGAAACTAAGGGAACACGCCAAACATCCTAGTCCGGGTGCAAGAACCAGTAGGGAACGCTATTAAGGAAGGCTTATCACAGAGTCTTGAGTAAAATACAATTAAATAAAACTTAATAGCAGCTTGCGTAAAAGAAATACAGGGGATATCTATTTTGGTAGTGCAGGATTAAAAATAAATCAATATTAAACCTGTAAAAGCAGCCTGGGTGCAAGAATCAATTTATCTTAGTAAGACCAACGTGAAGATCATCTATATTGTGAAAAATAATTAAAAAATTTATAAATGAAATTATCGCAAAATAAATTATGGTGGTCACGACCACCAAAGATAGGGAAACCAGCTCACCTTACTATCAATGTTGGAGAAATTAAGCTATGATCTTGTAGGTAACAATATATACATTAATACATCCATTTCATACACATTTGGGTTGATGGTAATGTAAATTGTACAGTACGTATGTAAAATGCAAAAAATAATAGATAACATAAATGAACATTATAATTATGTTGTTATTATCAGTGACAATAATTATTATAAACCTACTTGTAGTAAGCCTTACACATTTATTATCTAAAATTGTATTGAGAAACAACAGTTAAATAAAAAAATAAATTAAATTAAATTATATAAATTTAAAATTACAAAATCTAATAAATATATATCAATTAAATATGTGTTTTGTTTAGTATTTTAGTGTAGTAAGATAAATAAAAAAATATTAATAATTACAACAAAAAGTATATAAAATCTTATAAATATATTTGAAGAGTAAAATTTTGTTTAAAAAGTGTTCCAAATTCACTTATTCTTCAACAAGTTTAAAACCTTCTATTTGGAAAAATAAACTTACAAAAACCTCTTTGGATCTTTTAAACAAAGGAAACCTTGCTATGCAACCAGTTAAACAAATATTAGTGAAAATAAAAGACAAAATAAATCTATAAAATGAAAAAGAACAATAAACAAACAGGTTTTTTGATTAAAAAAATACTACCTATTTAAAATCACCGCTACCGGGTCAGTGGCCGCATGGCTTAAGGCGTCACTCTTGTGTTAGACTAGACTACCAATAACAGAGTGGTCGAGGTTCGAATACCAGTCAAGTGTACTGAGAATGGTTTTTCCAAAATAGTTTTCTACGTGAATGCTGGTAGATTTAATCTAAATCCAACTTTCCTCATCCTTAACTCATCAGTGTTATTAGTACCTATGCGTATAACCTGGACAGGTTGTAAGTACGACGTAGTGCTAAGAAAAAAATCACTGCGATTAGTCAGCTATTTCTTCTAAATAGAACAAAATCTTCTCCAATAGATTCTTTAGCTCACCAGCCAACTTCATAATATATATGGTGATAGTGACGTCGTTATAAGACCATCGATATACTTATTTAGGGATCTTTATAAGTTAGTTACGAAAATGAGCGCTTTTAAAGATAGAGGTCTCCACAGTAGCTAGTTGTTGAAAATGGACGCGTACCGTACAGTCGACAAACAAGTGTGGTGCTGCTCAAAAAAGATTATTTGTAAAAATATAAGTAAACATAAGTAAAATAAGTAAAAGAAAACCTAATAGCATTTTACACAAAACAAATGGTACATGTTTTCCTGTTTAATATTCCCGTATTCCGTAAATGTAAAGATTCTTAATGACTTTGTATTACAAGGTAAATTTAAAACTAGAACAAAGCCCTATAAAAATATATATTTACTATTGGATCGTTGAAACGATGGTTGCAGAATACCGTGTTAAACTGTATTTAGAACTTTTTACCGGGAAAATTTATAAAGAATCAGGCTTCACTCGACTTTCTAGTTTAAGGTTTACTCGTTAAAAGTCATCAAAATCTCCATATATGATTTAGAACGCTCGGTGTTTCATTTTAAGCAAAATTTATATTTTTCCTCTTCAGAGCATGATAAGAGCTGTAAATCTACTCTTCTAACTCTCTATGTATATCTCAAGATGCGTATAACCCGAACGGGTAGTAAGACGCGGTGATAATAATAATAATAATAATATATCTCAAGAAGAAAAATTAAAAGCAACAATGAAAAAAAACACACATTTAACCGAATATAATTGATTAGCTTACAGTTATTTACTATTATTTTTATATTTGTTGCACCATACCACTTAAGAAAGATCATTGAGTTATTTTTAACCAAAGAAAAATATTTTATTCACCGATATACAATAAAGGTTTCCATGGATATGTAAACAAATAATAATTGTAATGATTAGCCACTGCGTAGAGAAGCTTGCAATTCTCTAAGAAAATAGGTTTTTTTGTTGGAAGCTACTATTTTTGCCGACATCCTAGATCCCTAAACTTTAAAATGAGTGTTCGTTGTCCAAATCGGTTAAGCTGTTTTCTCGTAATTACAATTAGTAGAAATGATCTTATTGAAATTATATATAAGAGATGTGTTGATTTACATAATTGGCCCTGGTGTTTCTTAAGCCAGAGCTACACTTGCGGCATTCGGCGAATCCTGAGAAACGAATATTTGTCATTCGGCAAATACCTTGTAGTGCGGATGGGTGAGTTATACGAATGTTTTGTATTCTACGAAAATTTGTCATCACTCACCAAATCTACAAATTTTCCCGTGAGTTGTCAGTAATCCATCACACATTAAAAGTCATGAACTATTCGCCTAATATCGAACTTCTGCCCCTTTCACACATTCGTGTCTAGGCGTGTCACTAATGTATTGCGTTTACTGTGGAAATGGAGTGGTCCAACGACTTGTTCCTGCAAATTTTGGACCTTTATGAAAACGAACCTAATATATGGAATCCAGCCCATGATTTACATAAAAATAGGAATAAAATTTATGATTGCTGGAAGTGTATTCAAAAACAATTTAACGTAGATTGTTCTATTAACGACCTTAAGAAGAAAAGAGATTCTTTAATGATAACGTTCAGAACATGTCTTAATAAAGTTAAAGAAAGTTGAAGAAGTGGCTCGGGTAAAGATTATGTTGACAAGCTGAACTAGTTTGTATTCTAGAAGATGGCGAATTTTGTAAATGCCGCTGAAGCAATTCGTGGGTCATGGCTATAAGTGTCTATCTCAGCCTCCATGCTTAGCACAAATGTTCGCCGTTCCCGACCATAGCTTCTTGATTCTTTAGTGACTATGAAGTTCAGCAAATAGGCGCATGTGTGTGGAGGTGTGCTTGTGGTTCCACGAACTGTTCGGCAAGTAGTTCGTGAAAAGGCGAATATTTGCCATTCGGCGAATGCCGCACATGTAGAACCGGCTTTAAATACACAACCGACTGAACAGCCAACGAACAGAAAAATTCCCATTCCAAATGCAAATGCCAAGATGATTTGTAAAATACCACGGTATGCCTCCGCTTAAGTGGTTAATAGTGAATTTAAGTGTTTAGTCAAATTAATTCCAATCCTGAAATTCGTATACGGATTAAATAACCGTCTCATCTAATCTGGGTTACCAGTGTCGGAGAGGTTGGGGTTCTAATTCATGCTGGGTTTTCAAAATAACCTATTTTCCTAAATGTGTTTCCACACTATTTTCACGCAAATATTCGGGAACACTATCTCCCATTAACATTTTACTTATCCATACACTGTTAGTGTGATTAAAATGTGTACAGCACGGTCGAGTAGTAAGGCTTAAGACACAATGGAAAAATTGTAAAATATATTATCCAATTGATTAATATTTGTATTATTTTAGCATCATGTCTTACTATTTGTTTGGGTTGTACGCAAATGTACTTGAGCTAATAAGTTAGGGATAAGGAAGATTGAATTTAGGGGAAGTGTACCTGTATTTGCGTGGAGAGAAAGTGCAAAACCATTTACGGGGACTACCCTCAGTACACCCGAATGGGATTCTAACTGCAATCTCCCCGTCTTAGGCAGTCTAGTTTATTGCAAGAGTGACGTCTTAGACCTAGTGGCCACTGGAGTGGGCAATACCTGTATTTATTTATTCCCCCTCCTATATACTATTCGATTTAAATATGTATACTTCTATGCAATAAGTAAAGTAAACTACACGATTAGATTCAGCTAATAAAGAAGAGTAAGGTGCTCTCTAAAATGATGGTGGGCGTGGCCGCTGTAAGCGAACCCCCAGGAAAACCATCCATTACTATGTAATCCGCACGATTGGGTCTTCCATGCCGAAATCACAACTCAAATTCACCCTGTTTGCATTTGATGATGCCCGGAGCTGTGCCAACCCGTTCAACAAACGCTCAATATCGGACAACTGTGGTCCCTTTTTGACTTGGTTTTTCCACAATCAGTATTGGTATTTTTTTCCCATCAAAAATTATTCAAACTCCAATATTTGAGTATGCAAGTTTATGAAGGGAACAATGACGTATGTAAACTAAAGTTTTTTTTATAGCTAAACTTTTTTTTAAATATTGTTAGGATTCTTTCTGACCTCCAGAATTGTTATGAGAATATTTGTCCTAGAATATGTGATAAATATTATAATTTAATTGTAAACAAATCTCATAATTAAATATTCTATATTTTTAATATAAAAAACACAATGAACATGTGTGGTTTGACAGCTTCTATATTTCAACATGCAGGATATTATTTTTTTGGTGCACCACGTAACCGTTCAGGCAATTCGAATATTTAAAATAACGCGAATAAGGTAGTTATAACTTGGATTAAATGTATCCGCATTTTAGTCTGGGACATAAGTGATTGACACGGTTGGCTGTCACTGACGGCCCAAAGCCCTGTTCGGATAAACGAGATGTGCTGACACTGGTCAGCGGGAGGTTCTCACCCATCCCCCCCCGCAGAGTAATGTCACCGCACATATTTCTCTCTATCTCCTGTTTTTCCTTTACTTATAATAACACGTTTTTTCTTTGTTTCAGAAACCCCAAGCGCAATGCGACAGCTGTACGATTAATATCATGGTGTGACCTTTAGTGTAGGTACATGATATAGGTTGATTTGCTCTCGTGCTTTCCTTCTAGAAGCCGTTTAAGCATACTTTTTAGTGTCTGAATTTTAGTGGAGGGGGTGTGGGAAGCCCTTGAGAGGTAAACAACCTCAGTATATCCAGCCCTGGCCTCTCCGTCATCGTAAATACAGTCTGTCTCGAGAATGATGCCTTCAACAATACGGCCACTGGAACAGGTAAAATATTTTTAAGCCAAAGATTGAAATAATTATTTAAGTTTAATTATAGCCTTTAACTTATTGTTATCGCCACGGCTTACAACCAGTTTAGGTTATGCGCATATATGACAATTACTTTAATGGGGTAGGGATGAGCTATTAATAATTTTAGATGAAATACACCCGCATTTGCGTGGAAGGAAAGTGGGATGTCATTTGGGGAAAACCACCCTTGTATACTCAACAGGGATTCAAATCCCGAGTTCCCCATCATCATCAGGCAAGTATAACACGGGAGTGACGCCTTATACCATTCGGCCACTGAAGCAGGTGCCGTTTACTTAGTCTTCATTTAAATCTAGTTGACAAATTTCACAAGGATCAATTCCCGTGTCCAGGTGTAATTCTTAGACTAAATACTAAATTTATTTATTTACCAGAAACATTTTCGTTTATCAGATTAAAGGACTCATCAACTATCCCTACCAGTGTCATTTGTCAATAGTGATGGCCAAGAAGTCTAAGGTGTCTATACTTTTGTTGCCTTTGATCAAAATCGATGGAATCGACCAGGGATTTTATCCTGCCTGGCTTATTTAATAGTACTTTTGTTCAACGAACGTATTTTACAAAATGTCGCCGTCGTGGGACTAATCTAGTTCAATTTCCCTTCCAAATCACCCAGTTGGCACGAGGGAGCAGTTTGCTTGTACGTTTGTACGTCTATGGATGCAACGCTCTGAAGATGAAGCATGTTCAATATAATAAGATCAACCTTCCCCCCCCAATGAAGAGGGTACGCATGCGGTGCTCGACTATATATCCGCCAAAAGCGGAGCGAGCACTTTTGATTAAGTCCATAAAGAATGTCATCGGAACGAAAATGCCGCGGGCGCACAGCGGAATATTTATTTCTTCCTAACGTCACTACTTTTTTTTTTATCATACTTGGCAAAACATTCGCGAGTTATGAGTACGGCGGATGGTGATGCACCTTGGCTGAGAGAATCCGAGTGTTGGTTCCTGTTTGGCCGGTACGAATTACTATGAGTGTGACAGAGAGAGATATAGAATGTGGGCAAAAGGGTAAAAGGAGAGGGGAGGTGGGGGATAGAAACGGATATACATGTACACACAAGTGAGCGAGCGAAACAGGAAGAAAGGAAAAGGAACTCTGGGTTCCTTTTGTGCTTTCTGGGTGAAATATGCGTCCAAATTTCCACTCGGCTTAACGTCGCTACAGCATCCACTTCAGATTTTAGCCACAACGCGCTCGGCGGTGAAAAAGAAAGGGAAAAAGAGAGAGAGGTTACAAGGAAAAAAAAAAGTAGAAACTAAAAAGTAGAGACAGTAAAAGAAACTCACGGATAAAGACAAAGCAAAGATGAAATACAGAAAACGAAGTCATGTGGGGTGAATAAAAATACTTTTTCTTCTTCTAAAATTTGACGTAAATTTACATTATTTTAACATTACTATTCTTATGTTATTTTTTTATTTTATTTTTTTATACGAATATTTGCGCTTGAAATTCCATTCTACCCCTCCTTCCCTTTGTTCTAATACCACCCATCCCTTCTCTCGCTCCCTAAAGCTAACATTTTTATGTAGCCTACTTCAGAACGGGGCCATTCTGAAGTAAATTTAATAACACCGCAAATGGGCCCCAGCGTGACGGTGAAGAAGAGAGAAACAAACGGGGGTATGGGAGGAACAATTTCCCCGACAAATATTATTGGATTAGAATAATAATTTCACGCTCACACGAACGGCCGAAATGGTGGTTTCGCGCGTCAGGGAATCATGTGGGTGGGGGTGAGACTTTTAATTTATGTAGATGTATTTATGGCAACGTTGTGTATCAAAGAATAATGGTGTCATCGTCCCTGTAGAAATGTTATTTTTTTGTTTTTTTGGGGGAAAAATAGAATTTCTAACGTGAAAATAAAATAATTATCAACTAAATTAAAGTGATTCCTTTATATAAATGCATCGGGTCTGTGAGTTTTTAGTTTCTTAAAGGCGATCTAAGTGAAGGATAGGTGATGTCCAACATCCTAGACGAGCATTAAGGGTTTGGTTCCTTAAAGTCTAAAAAAATAAGCCTACATTTGTGAGATTGAGTCCGTCCCATTTTACAAAATAGTAAATTGAAGGTCAAGGCTCTAGCTGTTGTGTTTGTCATGTATTTGTTTGCTATCAATACGCGTTTCACTTCATTTCTGGCTAACTGGAACTTAAACTAATCTAAGGACAAAGGATGACCACGTATTTTAGTAAAATTGGAACAAATGTTTCTTGGATAGAAGATTATAAGCGAACAAATAAACTCCGAGGCGTCAGCGCTCAAGCGAGCTATACCGATCAAGCGGCCACTACCTGTTGGCGAAGATAGTGCCAACATTTGACGATAGAGGGCGTAATGTGGTCGGCGCAGCTAAACCTAAGGCCATTAATCTCAGTATTTTAGACCGGATCCATTACTTCTGTGTTCAAGTAGCTTCTCATTTGACCTCACAAGGCTGAGTTGGACCCATTCCAGACCCACTGCCCCAAAGAAAAATCTGGCAGCGCTGGTTATTGAACCCGGGACCTCTGTATACATAGCCAGGAGCTCGGGCCACTAGACCACCAAGGCGGTCAATAATCCAAAACTACCCGTTTCGGTGGCGCAGTTGGCTAACACGCTAGTCGTGTCGAGCTAGACTGCCGAGTATGGGGAGATCAAGGTTCGAATCTTAGTCGGGTGAACTGGGGGTGGTTTTTCCTAAATAGTTTTCCACTTTCCCTCCACGCAAATGCGGGTTCACTAAATCTAAATTCAACCTTCCGAATTCTCAATCCCTTAGCGTAATTAGTACTTAAGCGTATAACCCTAACTGGTAGTAATACGCGGTGCTAAAAAAAAATTCAAAATAGGTAGCCTACATATGTTGAGTAGGAGGGGAAGCAAAACTCCTTCACTGTATGGATAGGAGAGAGAGAGAAAGAGAGAGAGAGATCCTGAACATGACTTTGTTAAATATCCAGTCTGCTAGTTCTGTAGGAATTAGGTAACTTGAAACCTTGATTCATTTCTTGTTCCAGAAAAAGCCTCAAAATATGAGATTTTTGTTTATTTGGTGTAAAGAAACTTATGTCCAGGATAGTGATTTGAAATCTTTTTCAAGGCACTAAAATGGCAAAGACATAACATGCCATCAGTTTTTTTTTAAGGATATATTCTAATATTAAAATTGCGTTTAAGAGTTCAATGTCCAAAATTCTAATAGTTGTGTTATTTAAAAAATATATAATATAGATCATGGATTTTAAAGGATTTATTTTTGTTCCTCAAAATTTTCTCTCGCTTGTTTTTGATCTTCCCCCAAACAATCGCAGCACACTAGTTGAAAAAAGTTGGTATATAGGCCTTCTATTTAGCTTGAATTTTGAAAATTAAGTTGTTACATCTTTTCTGTGAATCATTTTAACACATTATAATTTTTTTTAAGAATAATTGAATACATTTTTAAATTATAGGATGTCATAAGAAATAATCTTTAAAGATTGTTGTATTATGAACATAAAGAGATGAAAGTTATTATTAGCTATTATTAGTAGACCCTGGTGATATACCCAATAGTTCCAACCCCACTCTGCTCTCATTTTACTCCACCTTACACACCTTATAGTATAATTAAAAATTATTTCATGAAAATTATAAGAACTTATTAATTACTTTTTGTCCAGGCACAGATTTATCTGATTACCAAACCCTTCCTTCACCTCTGACAAGACATGTGGGGAATGCCAGGCCTCCACCGTGGTTCGGATTCCACGTTAAACTGTAGGTACTCCATTTCATCTCACAATCACCCTACCATTACACATTAGCGTAAGTGCGTATAACCCGAACGGGTAGTAAGACGCGGTGCTAATAATAATAATAATAATAATTACTTTTTTGAGCGGACAGAATAAACGTCAAGCTCATATAGTCTAGTTTGAAGGAACATTAAGGACGAGGTTCGAATCTCATTCGAGTATAATAAGGATGTTTAAACTAATTGGCTTCCCGTTCTCTCTTCCCATAAATTCTAACAATTTAATCCCCACCTATTCAGTTTAGTTAAATTCGTATATCTCTAGCTCGGACGGGTAGTAAGATTCGGTGGGGAGAGAGAAGCAAAAATTGCCTGCAAACACAAAAAAAAAGGTAATGTAGAACGTGGATGACTACACCAGACGTAATTCCTCCATCGGCGTTGCCCATCATCTCGCTTCGTGACGACGGCAATAGAAAGAAGAGAGGCGTCCTATGGAAAGACGCTGGGCGTCACTCCCGAACATCTCCCCCCTATCCCCCTAAAAATAAGCAGGAAATGGGGCACTTTCCTCTCGACACACGCGACATTTTCATCAAGTCTTGTAATAATAATAACACTACAGTGTGTTAGCTAGCGCCTCATTTTCCAGAACGGGTGATTGCCGTACTATTCGCCTGGTGAAGGGGTGAGGAGAGGAGAGCTATTTTCCGGCAGGAGCTTTTACTAGAAAGCACATAACGCAAGGGGGATGCGAAATAAGGTGATAATGCGGTTTCTTCCCGTGGTTAACTAAAGATCATGAACAGCTGTTTGAATAACTCTCGCATAAGGCATAAATTACTTTATTCGGGGGAAGAATATATTTTTTAACACATTCATATTAACACAAAGCATATATGCTAAATGTATTACCAACCTCTCAACTCTCGTGAACCACACCCTATTACCAGTCGAGGCAATCCACATATTTACACTAATGGAATAGGGATGGGAAAAGATCATTTAGAGGAAGAGTGACTGAATTTTTTATGACAGGAGAGTGGGAAACTTTTAAAAAAAACTCGGCCACCTTGCGGGAACTTGCAACCCAAGTCATTAAGTAACTGATAAACCAGACTAGACGAGACTGGTGGATTTATCCACCAAGTTACCTGAATATAAAGCTATGTTTGATAGCATCGGGTTTTTAAATCTCTGCGCGTCTTTAAGCTAGTACATGCACCTATTATATTTTAATCTAAATCCGCTAATTAGATGATAAGTAAGAATATAAATACTAGTTAACTCGATTGCCATAACTTCATTGCATTAATGTTCTTGCTTCGGACAAAAATTGTAGCTTTTTAAAGTGATGTTGTAGTGCTTTAAGGTTATGTTAGTTTGTGATACAGCAAACTCGGCACCCGCTTTGGTGGTCGCAAGCTCTAAAATGCTTTTCTCGCAATAAGCTAAACTACCTAAGACAAGAAGATTGGGGTTCGATCTTGGTCGGGTGTACTGAGAGTGATTTTTCAAAAATGGTTTTCTACTCCATCTCCACACAAATAAGGGTACACTTCCTCTAAATTTAACATTTCTAGTCCCTAACACACGAGGGTAATTAGAGCATAGAGGTATAGCACGAACGGGCAGTAAAAAAAGCTCGACTGCAAGGTTGCCTTTATCAGGCGTTTTGGTGGTACTGGTCAGGCCGGGTGTGTGATGTCATCTACAGTAGCCCCATTACTTCTTTGGTGCTGACTGACAGCTCACAGCTGACTTCTGACAGTCTACATTTAGGTATATACCTCAATGTTGACTGTCAGAAGTGACAGCTGCTAAGTACATTCTTTTGCAGATCATATGGTTCGGCGTAGGGATACATAATTTGGTCTGATAACTTTTCAAAGCCGTGAGCTCTCAGATGTGAGCTGTTAGTCAGCACCAAAGAAGTCATGGGGCTACTGTAGTAATCATAAGACAGTCTTTTAAGGCCCTTGACCCTGTCGAGTGCTAGTCTAAAACCTATTTTGTGGGATGGTGGGCGGGAGGGTGAAAGGCGTGGCTCACAGCCTTCCGCGCCAACAAGAGCAGATGGATCACGGAAAACGTATATGGCGCTAGCTACCGAACAGGTCTTGCGGAAATATCAGTTTTCTCGAGAGTGAGTGAACTTTTTATGTTAATATTTTCAACACCCCTTCTAAGATAATATATCAATGTTTATTAATTATTACATTTTCTTATTTTTTGTTATGAAGCCGGCGGTTTTAGATTAAAAATGTCAATTTTATCGATATTTGATCACTGAGGAGGTGTGTCTATAAAAAGTATCACTTAATCAAAATGCTAATATTCTTGAACAAACCGTTTCCGAAAAGAACATTGCAAAACATTAACAATTCTTGATGATAGCCGTTTGTTCCCGTGGCTCTGCATTTCAATACCAAATGAAAAGGGCCAATCGCCTTAATTATACGCCACAGTGTTTTATCGAGGATAACTCAATGTAATATTCATTTAGATTAAGTTAGAAGGGCAAATTTCTGTACTTAATATAAAAGACTGCGTCATATTGTAGATCGTATATACGCTCCTAGATTTTAGTGTATGCTATCAACACCACTATGTCCCGGCAAAGATTTATATGATTACCAAACCCTTCCTTCACCTCTGACAAGACATCTTGTGAATGTGAGGAATACCAGGTGTCCACCGTGGTTCGGATGCCACGTCAAACTGTAGGTCCTTCATTTAATCTCACAATCACCTTACCATTTCACATTAGCGTAAGTGTGTATAACCCGAACGATTAGTAAGACGCGGTGCTAATAATAATAATAATAATAATAATAATAATAATAATAATAATAATATTAGCATCACTATGATATTCGATCGACTAGCGTATTATTAATTTTCTTAGCACAACGTCTTCCTACCTGTTCAGGTTATACACACACGAGTATGTACCAATTATTGTTATGAGTTAGGTTTGAGGAAGGTTGAATTCAGAGAGAGTGGTCCCATATTTGCGTGAAGGGATAGCGGGAAACTATTTAGAAAATAAATACCTCAGTACACCCTACCGGGATTCGAATCCCAATCTCCCTGTCATTGGCAATCTAGTCTATTGTGAGAGTGACGCCTAAGATACTCACATATTGTTAGTTGACATTATTGATTATATGGGTAGTAATCAAACATTTATAAATCTCTGTTAGGAACAGTTGCACACATCAGAGGTGTGATAGTATCGAAAAATATTGTACAGTTTAACATATAATATAGCATTTTAGTAACATATTATCAAAATAATAATAAACTATATTTTATAACATCAACAAAGGTTTACTCTTTATTTTTAGTATATTAAGATATTGTGTTTATAAATTAATAACAACAATATTAAAACACCATACTCCGTAAGTAGTAGTTGATTGAATAAAAGTTACTTGGAATTACTAAAATAATATTTGCAGGGGTCAGCAAACTTTTTGGCCCCCGATCAACTTAAAAATTTACCAAAATTCCCGCGATCACCAACCATTTCTCCACTCTACTTTTGCTACATTTTCCCTAATATATCTTTTTTTATTCAATTCAATATTCCCTCAAATATGTATGTACCCCCTACTTTATAAAAAAAATACAGGATAAATATAATATACGTTTACATATTTTACTATTTAAATTTCTTATAACATTACCAATTATAGCCGATCAAGGTAATTTTGGTCACACTTAAATATTATTTTAAAGTACTTAATATTTGAGAGCTTATAAGATTTAAATATTGACTTTTAAGGCCAATTTGGTTTTTATTTATGCAATCGACTGAAAATTGCCTTGAGATCAACCGGTCGATCACGATCCACTAGTTGCCGACCACCGTCTTATAGTTTAAGCCTTGGTTATTCATTCGTGCACAAAATAAAAGTCGAATAATTTACCGTTATATTTTAATACTATTATTTTCACTAAAATGTTTGATGGTATAAAATGTCCTGTCAACAAACATAATTAGTTCTCGGTTGGAATAATTATGTTGAAATGCATCATTCATAAAGTATACAGAAACTTATCATTTGTAAGATAATCAGATGCGTTAAAATACCATTTGGATGTTAATGCATAGTGAAAATAAAAAATTGTGTTTTCCAATATAAAAATTGCTTAATGGCGATTTCCACTTACATATGAGAAAATTCGAACATCATATGTCCAAATATTTGATCATATTGATAATTAGCTGACCTTGGTGGTCTTGGGGTAAAGTGCTCACCTCAAGACTCGATGTTCATGGGTTCAAACCCAGATGGAGTGGTGTCGACGGATTTATCTGGAGGTATAAAAACTCGTGGCACAAATTCCCTCGGGGTGACTTGGCGGTCTAGGGGTAAGGTGTAAGACTTCTGTGCTGGGAGCCCGGGGTTCAATCCTTGATCCCGGCACAAATTTATCTGATTGCCTTCACCTCTGACAAGACGTGTATCAATCACAACTTGTGAATGTGTGGAGTGCCAGGTCTCCACCGTGGTTCGGATCCCACGTTAAACTCTAAGTCCTCAACTTAATCTCACAATAACCTTACCATTACACATTAGCGTAAGTGCGTATAGACCGAACGGGTAGTATGACGCGGTGCTAATAATAATAACTTCCCTTGGAGGTTAACTAAAGCCGTCAGTCCCATGTTGATTGTGGAATGAAAAAGAATCCTGGAAGATATGTGAAAATACCTTTCTTGGCAACATTGGTAAGCCCTTTCGCTCTCGCTCATAGAAATTCTCGTGTGTTAAAATAATCAGTTAGTTCAGAAAGTGCACGTTATATATCTCAAATAAATAACAGTACTTAGGCATATGACCCAAAATAGTAGTAAGAGACATTGATAAAAAAAGGGGGTGGGGGGGTAGGCTAATACAATCTACAACATAATGATCGTACGTTATGTCACCGACACAAAAAATTAGTTGAGTTCAGCCAACGGAGAGGTGGCAACTCATGCTCTGTTTAGTAGTACAACATAAGTGGGTACAGGTGCTCAAATGACGTCACAGTTACAGATAAGTGTTGAGCATGTTTAACAATGACTAGGCATCCGCAATCTAGGAGTGATAGGCCTAATTTTGGTATCAATCCTGGTTAAACTCCCCTCTTTAGTAACTTCAAAGACCCTCATAGGTGGGCACGCAGACTAAGGCATATATTTTATTTGGCTTAGCTTACCAGTGACAGGGAGGTTGAGGTTCAGTTCCCTTCTAGGTAAACTGAGGTAGTTTAGCATAAATGGTTTCCCACTATCTCTTCATATAGATGAGGTTACTTTTAATCTAAATCGTAAATTGGTCTCCATAAAATAATTTGGGAATTTGGGGATTTGCGGACTGGTAAGACGACACGATGCAAAAAACCCACACACACACACACACACACACATACACAAACCAACGTAGCTTCTAAGAATATATAAGACGTAATAAATTGACTGCCATTAGCTAAGAATAAAGTTGAATTATTTTAAAGCTTGTTTATCTTCTTGTATGATATAAATCAATAACTTAAATGACGTGTAGCCTTACCTGTGATTTATCACCTAAATAAGGCGTATGTACATTTTTTGTGCAAGACTTCTTACCACCCATCCGGGTCACTCGAATAATTGCACTAACAGATATGAATAAGTAATGCGTGTTTTTAGGAAATGTACCCGCGCCTGCGTGGAGGGAGAGTGAAAATAGGGTTTAGGGAAAACCGCCATTAGTACACCCAGTCACGGTTTTATCTCCGATCTTCTCGTCATTAGAAAACCATAAAACACTAGGTTCACGCCAGAGCCCACGTGCCCACCGAAACTGTTATATTTTATCAGGCCCATGTATACGGCATTAGAGGACAATATGTTAATATGTTCAACAGTCAACGAAAGAAGAAATATTGGCAGAGCTCTAGGATTAGATTTTTTTTTCCGTTTGACCATTTTTTCTCAATCCGTTTCAGATGTACGACTGTACAAAAAAAGATAATGTATGTAGATAGTATGAAGAGGAACATTTTTAGTGGTCAAAGAATAATGGGCACAGCCCTGGCCAAGCATCTCAAGAATGTAAATAAACTTGAAAATGAATTTCTACAAAACGGTAATTTATAGAAACGGTTAATCTATTTTGGAGGACAGTTGGAAAGGGTGGAAGCGGGCATTTGAAAGGGATCCTAGTTTCATGAGAGTTTATTTATACATTCATGGTCAAATTAGAAAGGATCAGATGCGGTAGAGAGCGTCGACACAATAAACTTCAGACTCTGACTAACCCTTTCAGAGAGGAACTGGTTCTAACCCCGTTTGGATAAAAGGTTAGTCCAAGTGAGGCGAAAGCAAAGGCTCTTAATGTGATTTGTGGTTCGCTATAAATGAGGACGTGGGTGATTTTTTTTATTACCATATCTTACTACCTGTTCAAGCTATACGCTTATATGATAATTACTCTAATGGGGTAAGGATGAGGAAGGAAACTTTTTCTACATAACCTACAATCATTTGCGTGAAAGGAGAGTGGGAAACCCTTTAGGATAAAACACCCTCATTAGAACCGACCGGGATCTAAAACCCGACCTCCCCGTATTCAGTAGTCCAGTTTAACACTAGTGAAGGTATTCAACTTCTTGATTGTATTAAACTTTTGTGACAGCCTGATTCATAACACATTCAGAAGGCGTGTGTCGGCGGCCTTTCGGTGGAGGCCGCCTAGGTAAGACATTTGGGTCTAACGCAGTATTTAAGCTTACGATGCGTTATTTCTAAATATGGTTCACGACCAAATAAAGTCGAAAGATTCAGACAGGACTCTTTTGCCTTAACGACCATCTATTTTGAGTTTTATTAATAGAAAAGAAAAATGTGGGAAAATGTCACATTAGCTCATTTTCAAAAAGATGGTATTCATATTTGTGGAGCTACAAGAATAGAGTTTATGAAAAAGGGCTCTAGATTTAGCCTCTCTCTAACCAATACGAGTACAGTACAGTCATTTTTTGATAGGCTTAGACCTACAACAGAAAATGTTGAGATATTTTAGAACTAGCAGTGAGCTTTCCTCTCTGCCTTGAGATAAGATGTTTCCTAGTTTTCTTCTCCCTTGTTCTTTGTGACACGACAAAGAGTAGGCGTAGGTGAAGGGCGGGAGGGATTATAAGCTTGGACAGAATAAAGAAGTGACGGATAGTTTCGAATCTCGGCTGGGTGTATCTACTGAAGGTAGTATTCACTATATTGATCTCACTCAATGACGGGTTATTATATATCTTATTCATCTGGTTAAAAACATTTTTGAAGATGATAAACTTATTTAATGAACAACCAAGATATTAATTCTCTGATATAGATCAGTCGTTCTCAGATGAGCCTCTTGATATAGTGGTCAGCATTTATGACCACTAGCCTAGAGGTCTCACGTTTTATTTTCAGCGGTACCATAGGTTTTTTTAAAAAACTAAATGTTCCTATGATCGCCAATGGCAGGCTAATTAAGCTAAGTTAGGTTTCTAATGGCGCCATATAATTATCATCATTATCATCACAATGGAGCGAAGTAACCAACCTCAAAAGACAGTTACATACTGCCAGTATAAAATCAGGGATATCTAAAAGACGACAGACCCTGGTGGCATACGCTGAAAAAAGAAAGTTGTTCTCAAAGAAGGTGCCAGAACACCGAATTCCCCCTCTTTTTTGTTTTAGTTGACGTAGATTTTTAATCTCGAAAAAGTATTCAATTTAAAACAATATATAGCCAAGCAACGCTGCTAACAGCCGCTATTGACGTGAGAAAATACTTTGAAAATGTGTTTTAATCCTTCCTTATTTTTAAAAATAAAACCCGCCTCGGTGGCGTAGTTGGCTAACCCGCTTGTCGTGTTGAGCTCTACTGCTGATGACGGGGAGATCGAGGTTCGAATCTCGTGTCGGGTGAACTGGGGGTGGTTTTTCCTAAATGGTTTTCCACTCTCCCTCTACGCAAATGCGGGTTCACTTCCTCTAATTCATCTTTCCCAATTCCTAATCATTAGAGTAATTAGTAGTTAAATCGTATAACCCGAACGGGTAGTAAGACGCGGTGCTAAATATTATTTAAAATAAAGTACAACCTTGTCCTGTTTCTAGTCTTGTAGAAATCAGAGGCTGGACCTAATACCAATGACGCCATATTTTAAAATAAATTGTCTAAGTAATTTAAACAAATCAAGTACTTAGTTCTCGAAGTCTATTAATTTATTGTTTGAATCTTAGAAGAAAACATGGGTGCTGCGGGCATTAGTAGCACTGCTGTCGCGCTGCTAAATACGCTCGTGGAAATAGTCCTAAGAAACACTTAGGGTCGGTCTTAAGACTCCTGGACAAATAATAATCTGGTAGATAAATATTTCTATTTGGTGGATAAGTTAAAAGCGCGTCTTATGACTGCCCGGTAGCATTTATCTGCCAGATAAAATGTATTTATCCATCACATTTTTATCGGGAGGTTTAAGTAACTGATAACTTTTATCTGGAAGTTAAATGATTGTTGCCATAGTGACGCGTTGTTTTCCATGAGGTTTGACTTATCAGAATTTGTTTTTAGGTTAAAAACTTGGTTCACGTGATTAGTAATCACAGGTCCGGGCTCTAACTATATAAAGTTAGAACATTTAATTCACACTTTCATATAAGCAGACAAGCTATGTGTAGAGTTATATTTATATGAGAACAAATTATCAAAATGTGAGTACAATAAATTAAATTTTGTAAAAGTTGTACCCATTTATTGCCCACATTTTGGCAGACACCGAAATTAGTACTTGCAAGACATCTTAGCTTCTGCGCCAACGTGACGCCATCTGTTTACTCGCACTCGTTTAGCCACAATTATTTAACACATGTTGAGTGTTCTCACCACTCGTTAGGTTGAAGTGCTATCAGTAGGGCTTATACCCATGCGCGCACCAGTATAAACAGTACCAACCTTGCGTGTTCTGAATAAAAATATATTTATCTGGCAGATAAATTCAGTCCATAAGACGCGTAAAACTATAAAGTGGCTGATAACTTTTATCTCGTTGATAACTTTAACCTCCCAATAGCAATATGTATTCGGTAGTCATAAGACCGACCCTAAGAGAGATAGTTGTAACGAACCCGCGGGTTGGGCTCCTTTTGTTACGAGCCGTTCGCCATCCTCGTTTCTTATCTTACGTAATAGTGTCGTCTGGAAAGCCCTCGTCGGTTGTCTTTTAGCTATGTCATACTGAACTGCATTGATAGGATGTTACTTTAAGTAAAATACTTGTTCAGTTGTTGCAATTTATTTAAATAAATACGTATGTTTGTTACACCATTTAACACTCGAACATGCTGATAATATATATTTTATAACGATGGTTCAAAACACATCTGTTCCGCATGACGATTCAGCGGGGAAGACGAGTTCAAAACTATGCCGTCTTTCAAGGCTTGGGTCTGTATTCCCCGTAGTTTTGTACTCCCAAACCCAGGTCACTAATTGATTTCTTTACATCTAACAACGGGGTTATTTTATCTGATTGTGAAAGCTAAAAATAGGCATGGCTTAACTATACACCTGCTCTTAATACTGCGTAATACAACCAGGAAATAAACCATGCTTCGAACACGTGCAGCTAAAAAAAAGAATAATAATAATAATATTTAGCACCGCGTCTTACTACCCGTTCGGGTTATACTGCTTTAAGTACTAATTACGCTAATGGATTAGGAATTGGGAAGGTTGAATTAGAGGAAGTGAAGCCACATTTGCGTGGAGGGAGTGGAAAACCATTTTAGGAAAAACCACCCCCAGTTCACCCAACCGAGATTCGAACCTCAATCTCCCCGTCCTCAGCGGTCGAGCTCAACACGAATAGCGCGTTAGCCAACTACGCCACTTAGGCGGGTTGAAAAAAATAAAAAAATAAAAAAATAGAAACATGGCTGTCGTTTGGAAAAGATGAATTTAATTTAAAATAACTGAAAATAAGAAAAATGAAAATATTTACTTTTAAATATGATTTTAAATACTAATATAGACGGAAAAATCAATGTCAATACATAGTTTTAGCCAGAACTGATTGAACGGGTTTCAAAACTCGCGTCAGTACTCGAATGATATAAAAAAAAAGCGTCACTCTCGCAATAGGCTGGGCTGCCGATGGCAGAAAGATCTGGGTTCGAATACCCGTCAAGTGAACTGAGAGAGTTTTTCATAAGTGATTCACCACTCTCCCTACACGCAAATGCGGGTTCACTTCCTTTAAATTCAACCCTTCCTCTTCCCTAACATATTAACGTAATTAGTAGGCTTACATATGTGGTGCTAAAAAAACTTGACAAACACCAGAAAGGGTCTATTATAGGCTACCCTGAACCAACACTTCCTTTTAAGGCTGTTCAAACGAGCTTTTAATAATATAAAATATAATAATTGGGAAAATATTTGTAATGTTGCTTAATTCATCGTTGTTCTATATTAAACTTTTTTGGGGACTCTTTTTTGCTATAAAAATAGCTTGTGCAAAGTATTTACTGAGGTCTTACTAATATTTTATTAAAACTTCAATCCATACGATGGTTTATTTTACTATGTACATTAAAATATTAGATAAGATCCACAGAAATGTTTAGCTTAGAACACTAATTTATTGATCCAGAGAGCTTTAATGATTATCTAGCAAAAAAAAAAAAGTAAAATATTTTAAACAATTCAAAGTTGGCAAGAACCACCCTAAATGAATCTCTCCCGAGCATCCGCTGAGAGTGAAGAGAGAGAGAGAGAGAGAGAGAGAGAGAAAGACTCGAACCAGTCAATGATACGGTGAGGCTTATATGTTGTCTACTTTCTCAAATATAGCTTTACCTCATTTGTTGTTGTTTTTTATGACAAAGAGATTCAACAAATGACAAGAATAATTAATTTTCCACAAGCCTCCTTCCCCCTCTTAGTCCCGGTAGGTTTGTCGCGGTGACTTGTCTCTCTCCAACTGGCGGTGGAGAGTCGGCGGGTGAGTGAGAAAGAAAGACGTATAGCATAGGGAAAGAACTGGTGAGGGGTGGGGGTGGGAGGGGGGAGTTGGGGTAAGCGCCCATCTAGCTACAAGTTCGTTAGACCGCGTCCTCTAACAAGGACACTTAGCATTCACCTCACGACGAGAGTTTTAACATGGAAATGTCTGTATCAGCTTAACAAGGATAAAAAAACGAAGGTTGGATGAATGGGAGGGGGGAGGGAGGGAGGAGGAAATATGCTTTCTGGCAGTGGAGCAGTTTAGAATGTATATATACATCAAGATTACTGAGAAGGGGACAAAAGTGTTTACATATCCAATGAGAGAGATTTGGCTATAAACGAAGA
>CABFOV010000792.1:56018-85246 GCA_902141375.1 Timema poppense | reverse complement strand
GTTGCACCTAAAAGAAAAAAAAAAAAAAAGCAGCATTTATGTTGGGTTTTTTTTTAATAAAAAAAAGCTTCAAAATGTAATGAGAAGATAATAAAAAGTTTATATTTTCGGAAGAGTAATTAGTGATTTAACTCTTACAAAAGGACTGCCAAGACCAAACGACCAACATATACTAATTTAGCACCGCGTCTTACTACCCGTTCGGTTTATACGCTACCAACATTTACTACTGTATACTCTTGCCACACGTCATATTACCCGTCTGGTCTATAAGCATTTGACTAAACTAGTGCTTAACGTTGATAAAATGGAATAAAGAGGAATTTAACAAGAATTTGTGTGGAGGAGGGTGGGAAAACAGTTTAGGAAAAGCCACCCTTAGTAGGGCCTATACCTTGCTGAGATTCTAACACCGATATCCCCGCCACCTGTAAGCCAAATAGGATGAGACAAACATTTATTCCGCGTATCCAGTGACACGGATTTCTTCTATGTAGACCTGTTCAAATGACAAAACGAAAACTGGCATTTTGTGCTCACCTAGAAGTTGTGAAACGTTTTTCTTTGATATGGTGTCACGCTAGAACTTCGAACAAACCCACTCCGCTGATCAAATGCTTTAAAGCAGGGTTGGTAAACTCGTGGCCTGCAGGCCACATCTGGCCCACGATACATATTTTGGATGGCCCTCTTTTCTGTGATACTTTTATACTACTATCTGGCCTGCAGTAACACACGCACGCATACAAAAAATAATAGTTTAATTTCTATGTTTATATAAATTTGAATAACAAAAAATGTATGGAAATAATTCAAACTGTGCTATTTTTTTTATCAATTTAAATTTAAAATATTTAATTGTGGCTATTTGTACTTACATAATCTAGTGAATATTGATTTGAGTAAATCAATAACCAAAATAAACATCAGGAGAATATAAGTTTTTAAGTTTTTTTAAAAATAAAATAACCCACAATAATGGTTTTAAATAGATAGCATCAAATAGCTCTCGTAGAGTTACAACGGTGGACACGCGGATTAAACGTCAGATTGTTATGGTCTAGTTTGCCAGTGTCAGGGTTAGAATCTAAGCTGAAGATACAGAGTGTGGTTTTACTATTAGGTTTCTCGCGTTCGCTTAGCTCAAATCCTGTTACATTTCCTCTAAATTATATCTTCCTCAGCACATACTAATTTTCGTGATTAAAAAGTGCATAGTCCAAAGTGTGAAATTTATTTAAGCAGACATGTTTCTACCTTCCATAGAGTAGTGTCTCCGCACGTTACTCTAAAAACCTCTATTCGGTTTTTATTTTATTAAATTCCCCCCCCTCCCCCCCAATGTTAATATTTAATATCGGATTCTTTAATATTTAGAACTTCGCGAACGCGACAACCCGCCCTTAAACTTTTGCGAACCACACGGTGTGACCAATTGGTCGGTGCGTGTTGGAACTTGCTCTTGTGCTCCCCTTCAGGGTGCATCAGAGCATGCTATTGTATGCTATGCTATATGCTATGCTGGTTAGTAATTGTTGCTAGAGTAGTCTCATGGCTTCTTTGGTGCTGACTGACGGCTTTGAAAAGTTACCAGATCAAATTATGTATCCTTACGCCGAACCATATGATCTGTAAAAACATGTGTTTAACAACTGTCACTTATAACGGTCAAACTTTAGGTATATAGCTAAATGTCGACTGTCAGAAGTCAGTTGTGAGCTGTCAGTCAGCACCAAAGAAGCCATGGGGCTACTGTAGTAGCTCCTTCCCCAGCAGCACACCACCTTCAGTCATAACTGAAAACGTGATTTGGCAACAGATAACTGAGACAGTGAAGATAAATATTTTTTCCAAAACACCTGCAGTTCACTCAGCAATGATATTGGATGTAGCTTGTGGCCCGCAACGCGCTCCGAGTTTGTGAATCTGGCCCTTCTACTATTCTGAGTTTGAGACCACATGGTCAAAGGCGTCACTCTCCCATTATAGTGGACCGCCAATGACGGAGAGATTGATGGGCGTAACAGTTATAGCCATAGAACATTTATGATATATGATTTAAAAAAAAATTGAAAGGTGGTCAACTGAGAGGAAAAGGCAGTGACAGAGATTTTTTTTCCCCAATCCTAACAGTAAGTGGAATGTTGTAATGTCATCCTCATACAACTGACAAGTTGAAAATATACTTGATTGAATATTTTTTTAAACTAGGTCATATGATAGGAACCTCAAAAAAATTCACAAAGTTAATCTCGATCAAATATAATAGAGATCAGAAATAGAGTAATTATAGTATCCTTATCATCACTATCAAGTCTATTAGTTATTTTTAAGACAGTACTCCCTTATCTTGCTTGATTTTACTAAAGTAAAATACAACTGACTTACTACTAATACTATTTAAACCATCGTCTGTTATTAAAATTTCCTCTATTATATCTTCGACTTGCAGATAGAAAATATATATTTTATGTCTATGTGTTTTTAAATGTAATATCATTCAGTTTAATTAAAAACTTTAATAAGTAAAATAAGATTTAAAGGAATAAATACAATTCTTAAAACACTAGCAATACACATAGAGAATTTGTTTTTTGAAGTTATTTTTAAATCTCTTGGTTAGAGCAACATTATTTTTTTTTATCAGAAATGCAACACACATTGATATCATGTATCATACATTAGGAAACAAAAATTGTGTGTATCAGTGTTATTTCTAGCTACAGTAGCCCCACGGCTTCTTTGGTGCTGACTGACAGCTTTGAAAAGTTACCAGACCAAATTATGTATCCCTACGCCGAACCATATGATCTGAAAAAACATGTGTTTACCGACTGTCACTTATACCGGTCAAAATTTAGGTATATAACTAAATGTTGACTGTCAGAAGTCAGCTGTGAGCTGCCAGTCAGCACCAAAGAAGCCATGGGGCTACTGTACATAGCTAGACGATTTAAAAGTATACCTACGCCGATTTACTTACGATTATACATATTTGACAAAGAAGAAAAAGTTACTAGATCCACTTTCACGTTTTCACAAGTCAAGTCATGTGACGTGGAGTTGAGAGTGGTTGTGGTTCTAAGAGATAACTAATTATTAAACGAAACAAATATAAAAATAGCTGTATAGGTCTACATTTCGTTCTAAATTCCTCATTCATACCACGGCCCACATTTAATGTTAGTCTAATAAAATAAAAAGTATATTTCATTATGAGCCAACTAAAACGAAACGAACCAGTCTCGTTGTATAAGTATTCTTTCTAGAAAATACGTAGTAAAGACCTCCCACAGTTCTGTACAAATACAAAGAACCCCGACACACAAAGGAGGGAAATCGTATGGCCACAAAGCGAGGTTAAATCAAGTTAACCTCTCATGTCTGGGCCACAAGCATTTTAAACCTGTTCTGGCAAATTAAAGTACATACCCTTGACTAGACCCGAAAAGGAACGTAAAGGAACTAATATTTCCATGCTAGATTGACTTTCGCTTTGTCCAAAAACGTAAAGTCTACGGTTTAATATCAATCTGAGATGGGATGAGCGTACAGTAGACCTCATAAATAATTGCATTCACATTTCACTACTATAAAACTATAAGGAAAAACTGCAGTCAATGTATTCATAGATTTCAATAAATAACTATATTTAAAGTAAATGTTTAACAGATTCATTTGAAAAATAATTTAATAAAACATACAACAACATTTAAAAGTTTTAATTTATGTTTAAAATATATAAGTCAAAGACATAAATGTATGTTTTCATCTATTTAGAACAAAGTCGTAAATAATATAATAAATTTAAAACAATTAAATTATGTTAGTAGTATTAATATTTTTTCATTAAGTTTTAATCTTTTACATTTTTACTTATTGATAATTATTAGAATGTTTTACTTTCTTGCAATAAACTGAATTGGCGATGACGGGAATATTGGGGTTCAAATCCCGTTAGAGTGTACTGAGGGTGTTTTTTTTTCTGATAGGCCTATTTATAGTTTTACACTTTCTCTTCAAACAAATTCATCTACACTTCCTATAAACTCAACCTTCATCATCCCTAACGCACTAGCGTAATTAGTACTTACACACAGCAAAAAAAGGTCTGGTTTTAAACGTAATTAAATCAAAACCTTGGCCTAGCTATTTATGTCTGAGAAGTAGTGTCACACTCAAGGGGAGGATAGAGAGGGAAGCAGTGTCGCACTCAATGGGAGTAAAGGATGAGAATCAGTGTCACACTCAAGAGGAGGATAGAGAGGGAAGCAGTGTCGCACTCAAGGGGAGTAAAGGATGAGAAGTAGTGTCACACTCAAAGGGAAGAGAGGGGGAGAAGCAGTGTCACACTCAAGGGGAGTAAAGGATGAGAAGTAGTGTCACACTCAAGAGGAGGATAGAGGGGGGGAAAGTGTCACACTCAAGGTAGAGGGGGAGTAGTGTCACACTCAAGGGGAGGATAGAGGGGAAGTAGTGTCACACTCAAGGGGAGGATAGAGGGAGAAGCAGTGTCGCACTCAAGGGGAGTAAAGGATGAGAAGAAGTGTCACACTCAAAGGGAAGAGAGGGGGAGAAGCAGTGTCGCACTCAAGGGGAGTAAAGGATGAGAAGTAGTGTCACACTCAAGAGGAGGATAAAGGGGGGAAAGTGTCACACTCAAGGGGAGTAAAGGATGAGAAGTAGTGTCACACTCAAGAGGAGGATAGAGGGGGGAAAGTGTCACACTCAAGGGGAGGATAGAGGGGGAAAAAGTGTCGCACTCAAGGGGAGGATAGAGGGGAAGTAGTGTCACACTCAAATGGAGGATAGAGGGGGAGTAGTGTCACACTCAAGGGGAGGATAGAGGGGGAGTAGTGTCACACTCAAGGGGAGGATAGAGAGGGAAGCAGTGTCGCTCTCAAGGAGAGAAGAGGGGGAGAATCAGTGTCGCACTCAAGGGGAGGATAGAGGGAGAAGCAGTGTCGCTCTCAAGGAGAGAAGAGGGGGAGAATCAGTGTCGCACTCAAGGGGAGGATAGAGGGGGAAGCAGTGTCGCACTCAAGGGGAAGAGAGGGGAAGTAGTGTCACACTAAAGGGGAGGATAGAGGGGGAAGCAGTGTCGCACTCAAGGGGAGGAGAGGAGGAGTAGTGTCACACTCAAGGAGAGGATAGAGGGGGAAGCAGTGTCGCACTCAAGGAGAGAAGAGGGGGAGAAGCAGTGTCGCACTCAAAGGGAGGAAAGGATGAGAAGCAGTGTCGCACTCAAAGGGAGGAAAGGATGAGAAGCAGTGTCGCACTCAAAGGGAGGAAAGTATGAGAAGCAGTGTCACACTCAAAGGGAGGAAAGGATGAGAAACAGTGTCGCACTCAAAGGGAGGAAAGGATGAGAAGCAGTGTTGCATTCAAAGGGAGGAAAGGATTAGAAGCAGTGTCACACTCAAAGGGAGGAAAGGATGAGAAGCAGTGTCGCACTCAAAGGGAGGAAAGGATGAGAAGCAGTGTTGCACTCAAAGGAAGGAAAGGATGAGAAGCAGTGTCGCACTCAAGGGGAGAAAAAGATGAGAAAAAGTGTCGCACTCAAATGGAGGAAAGGATGAGAAGCAGTGTCGCACTCAAAGGATAGAGAGAGGGAGACACTGGGCATTTGTCTATTCTCCTTCCTCCTAAGACAGAGAATGAATTTAATAAAAGCTTAAAATAGGCAGGCCCATATTAACTAAAACTATAATAAAGAGCAATTAAGTGTCTTCAAATGAATATAAATATTATATTTTATGACCAAGCTTACGACTTGATGCTAAAAACATTCACCGCAATGAATGAGCTTTGGTTACGGATACCCTTCGTTTAAACTGAACGGTAGCAAGCTTACCTTGCATTACTTCACTATGGTAGTATAGTTTATACGACAGGGCCATAGTGTATTTTATGAAGGTATGGCTATTTCGTTTCAGGGGAAAATGGAGTGTACAGCTTTTAACAGTATTTGATTCAATTGAAAGATGTAGGGCCTACTACCACTACAAACATTGTAAGTTCCACTATAGGTTCCAATTAGAAAAAAATGTTAAGAAATTATTAGTTTATATATATTATATGTAATATATATAATTTCTGAACATATATATATAAATATATATTATATATACATTATATATATAAACTATAAATATAATTTCTGAACATATATAAGATACGAATAATTTTTGAACATTATATATATATTGTTTTATATATATAATTTTAAACATTATATATATATATATATAATTTTAAACCTTATATATATATTAAATTCTAATAATACAAATAATTTCAATGTTCAAACATTATTAGTATACAATATATTCATTTATATGTAGATACATTCATTTATAATTATTAGTATATATATATATATATATATATATTTATATATAAACTAATAATAATTTTTTATATATATATATATATATATATATATATTTATATATAAACTAATAATAATTTTCGGAAATGATTTGTATACGTACAAATAATGTTATTTGTTCAGAAATTATTTGTATACATACAAACAAATAATTTCTGAACATTTTTTCTAATTGAGAACTGTAGTGGAACTTTTAATGCGTATAGCGTTTATAGCATATATATTTTCAATGTTGGTATTATATATATAAACTAAAGTGAATGTTAGGTTGAGCCACTGTTAAGAAAAGTGTCCCACAGCCGTCAGGACCTATTATTGTCGAGAAAAGAGTGTCCCTCGTGCCAGGCTTATGAGAAGACAATGTCAATCCAGAGAGCGTGGAACTCAAATAGACAGAACTCCCATCTTTATAAATGACGGTGGCGTCGTGGTCCCCTGTGAGATGTCGCTATTTATTTGAGACGATCCGTCAACACATTCAGTAGCAAGGGAGATGGCCAATGACGTCTCGCTACTCCCTGACCCTCAACTCAGAGGCCAACATCGAAATAGATACAATGAATACGGTTTCAAGCGAGTACAATCAAAGGCAGAACCTAAACCCCAACGAGGGAGAAATAAATATAAGATAAAAAGCGATGACATTTTTGTTGTTCTTTTAAGGAGAGGAATAGGATACGTAATTATGTTTATTTCAACCTTTCACAAATAACAATCCTATAACCCGTAACAGTAGTCCCACGGTATATAACACATTGTTCTTGTGTTAAGGAGTACCGGTGGCGGGAATATCGGGTTTCGAATCCCGATCAAGTTTCTTTCTAAGTGCCCCGTCTTACTACTCATTTGGGCTATACGCCTATATATTAATCACTCTAGTGTGTTAGGGATGAGGAAGGTTGAATTTAGAGGAAGTAAACCTACATTTGCGTGGAGGGAGAGTTGAAAACCGTTTAATGAAAACTTTCCGTATACTCCCAATCTCCAAGTTATTACCAGTCTAGTCTATTACGAGAGTCACGCCTTAGATGATGCGGACATCGAAGAGGTCGAGTCAAATGTACTGAGGGTGTTTTATCGTAAATGTTTCCCATTCACCCTAAATGAAAATTACGGTACATTTCCTACACAATTCTACATTCATCATCCTTATCCCATCACCGCAATTAATGTATGCGTATAAAAAAAATCCTTCATGGATGGCAAATCATCCTATTTGAGACTCAAACTAAACAAATAAAAGAGGGAGATGAAGGCTCTTGCGATTGAAACACTAACAGGGTTTAAATTAATATATCACTCCTAAGCCGGTTCTTAAATTAAATAAATAAATGGAAATGTTTAAACTAAGTTCTAGTAAATATTCATAGATCTATCATGAATATCAACTATTGAAATCTTTGAAAATATTATATCTTTGGAATAGAAAGACACGTAAGTTATTGGAATACCCACCTAAACTAACTATATTGGATTTTCTGGTAAAAAGGATCTGTTTAGAAAATATAAACCATTCTGTTGCGGTCAACTTTGATAGCACGTTACTATCTTATTGGTAGGCCTACCATTTTATAGGTATTGATACCATATATCAGAAGTGGAAGCTGTATATAACATGGATTGACGTATGGAAATGGTTTCAGTTACTTTGTAAATGCCACGAGAGTTTCTACCCGTCTAAATCAGCCTGCAGCAGTTTCCAGCACAATTTTATCTTGTAGTGTGAATTGTATCAGAAGAAGACCTTTGTTCCATGTAAGTTATATAAAATATGTTTTTATTGACCCTCTTCAGTGTTCGAACACTCTAAACTTTAAGGCATCACTCTCATGTTAGATTGGCCTAATGATGACAGAGGGATTATGGTTCGAATCCCAGTCGGGTATATTGGAGGGTTGTTTTCCCTAAATGGTTTCCCGATCTTGTTTTAGGCAAGTGCGGGTAGACTACCTCTAAAACGGTTTCTTCCTCATCCCTACCTCATTAAAGTAACTATGAGAATTACTATGCGTATAACCTGAACCGGCATTAGCCCTTAGTGTTAAAAACAATGTTTTTATTGTTACTATTACGCTGGTAAGTCTTAAACTCATTTGTCACAATAAAAATATATTATGCAAACTAAAATATACTTGTAATTTTACAACTATACTTAATGAAGGGGGCAGGTGGTGGTCATACTCCATTCACGGTAGGAATTACTATCTGAAAGGTTTTTTTCCCTACCATTATCCAACTATATAATAGATTTCTGGTAGGGAAGAGGGCCTTTCAGAAAACAACTCCTATGCTGAACAGACTATAGATGGTTTACCATTATATTAATAGCCAAACAAATTAAAATGTTGTGAAGAACACAACAAATAAACTCTAGTATTAAGTAAAGAATTTGGTTATCTCGTATTTTTACAAGTTATCTTATTGATAATACTAACATTATCCATTGTGATAAATACTGTCATTTAAGAAAGTACAGATTTATTTAAATGCTGATACAAAAGAAAGATTAGAAATCGAAGGTTTAGTTAGTTGGTACAAAGGTAACAAACACGAGCGTTTAAGCGTTCCAAAGAAAAATTTTTTTAAGGAAAATTAAAGCAAAAGATTAGAGAGGTCAAAAGTTATTGATAAAATGTTCTAAAACTATCTAAAATAAATAGTATGGAACTCCGCAAGCACTTTCTTGCTCTGTTGTTTAAGAATGATGATTTTTACTCAAAGCTCGTAATACAAGTGAAATGAAATCATATACATTGGCAAACCCAAGTATAAATTGCGCTATACTTATGTAAAGCATATATTGACACCCGATTTTAAGTTTTATAATTTAATTTTTAAATAATGAATGTCCTCATTTAATCAATATTGGGTTCACAAAGGTCAAAACTTCGTATTAAGATTTCAACTTCCGGTTAAAATTGTCGACATTTTATTAGGTGTTGCACATCTTCAGGTCATTGCATTGCTATTAAATTCCTCATTTACATATTTTAAACAATAAAAAGTGTAATTATTGACTATTAAGTCTAAAATGTTAGCGATAAATCATTGTTGTACAAACATTTTCCCTGAGAGGTTAAAGGAAAAAAAAAACTTTTTGAGAGACTTACTAATATTTAATTACTCTATGACATTAGAGAATTAATGCGTTGAAACATAAGCAGTATCTCTGTACAAATAAAGTTCACAAAACTGTATTATATTTGCCAATGTCTCAGAAACTATTGGTTTAAAAAAATTCAAATAAAAGTTTTTTACTTTTAAAAATGCTACAATTTTGCAATGATAAGCTATTTAGTATCTCAAATAGTCGCAAAGATACGGAAGATTCTGCTTCTGTAAAGTAGCCTAAAACTAATTTTCATAGGAAAATGAAAGTAACCATTTCATTTATAATCTTAATCAACGTCTAGATACAAATTTTAATCAAAATTGCTAGAGCAGATGGCATTAAAAAAACCACTTTTTTGAGTTCGGGTGGTCATGAAAGTCAACCACCATCAACATCTCAGGTTAGATTTTTTTTGGAGGTCGCAATACTTTATCATCAGTGTTAAAAAAGTTGAATATATATATATATATTTGCATATAGCTTGAAAAATATTGGTTTTATAAAAATATGTTTCAAATAAAAGATTTTATTATAAATAGACCTACATATTTGTAATCATTAGTACATCCATAGCTATCCTTAGCCATCTTGTTTGTAATATTGATGAAAGCTTATAAATGAAATGTAATCAAAACCATTAGAGTCGATTTTGATAAAATCTGTTTTTTATATTTTCGTCTCTCAGTAAGCTATCCTTAATTTTAGGGTTGGATATCCAATTCCAAAAACCCCTCGGGACAACTCTATAAAAATCCTAGATACCAAGGTTTAGCCCAATCGGTAAATTAGTTTAGCCTCTACTCCACGGTACAGACAGAGAGAAGTTAAAAAAAACATTTTTTTCTGATTCGCAGGGCCATGAAACATCGAAACTCATCAAAATCTGGAGTTCGATTTTTTTTTTTGGACGATCACAATACTTAATCTAATTGTAAGGTAAGAAAAAAAGTACAAAAAACTATTAAAGGGGTACAAATTTCGCTTTTCTTATTTAAGAACGCATAAAAGCGCAATTATATATTTTTTATTGCTTGGAAGTAATTATTTTGTATCAGAATTTCCCGATAAATTAGCTGTGAGAGGGGTGACCATACTTATTTTTTGAAAAATCAAGAGAGCAAAAATATCAAATACCATGTATTTGCTACAAATTAAGAAAAATAAATGACCGTGAGATCGGTGTTAGAATCTCGTTCGGGTGTACTTAAGATGTTTTTTTTCTAGATAGATTTCCACTCTACCTCCACACAAATGCGGATACATTTCCTCTAAATTCATACTTCCCATTGTTTACTTACTAGTGTAATTAGTACATATGTGTGTACCCGAACGTTTAGTAAGACGTTGTGATAAGTATTATTTTTATTATTATTTCGAAAAATAAAATAAAACTAATTTAAGTCTAATATTAAGTATTTACATTTTTTTTTTTACATCTATCACTGTTTCCATCCTGTGGCCTAGTTCAGTTTTTTATTCGAGCCATATATTTTCCACTACCGGCTTGCTAGGCCCACTGTAGTTTCATATGCCTTATAGTCTAACTTAAGACTAGGACAGGCACAACATCCAGTCCCCATTCGTTAATTCATCACTGTGAAAGGGTAAACCAACATTTCACCAATGATAAAGTTTCCAGGAATTTAACCCGGGACGCTTACTTGGTTTTAATCCTATTAATAGCATGAATTTTACGGTAGGCCCTGCTTCACAATAAAAGAATTTAAAATGTAATATTTACTCTTTAGTTTGTACCATATTTACAATCATAATCATTGACCCTAAAATATAACAAAAATTATTGTTAGTAAGAAACAAGTATGGCGACCGCCAGGCATTTCAAACATGAACAGAAGATATTTTCCGTTTGTTGTGTAGAGTGAAATTTCAATGACAAGATAAAGCCTCTTCTAAATTTCTCACTTATTGAAACGTCCCAAGTTCAAGGGCTGTTTATGCTTAACTCTTTCCTTACGCATACAAAGTTGAAGTTAATAAACTTTATGCATTGGGCACTGTTCACTCACTGTGTCGATTATGAACGCTATCAATGAAAATATTGTGTTTCAATTTATTGCGCACTATGTGCTATGCACTATTTGCTACCAGCTGTGCATTATTAACGACTATAAACCCAAACTTAAGGTAGATATGACTTTTTACGTAATTGTTATACCATTTTACTATATTAGTCATATTATTTCATCATACTATTTGACGTGATAGTCAAGAGATCGTATGCTTTGACGAATGAATATAACTATGAAAGTAATTTTTAGTAGTTTTTGTAACTTTAAGATATACTTATTCATACATTATTCCGACCTTAATAATCATATATATCTCGGAAATAAAATATATATAATTTTAATATTACAAAAGCTATCACTACTACTCGAATAGCTTTTATATATACATGTGTGTGTGTTTTTCACTACCCCTTTCCCCCTATCATAGTCTCTGTCACACACGACACCCGGGACCCATGCCCACCTATGGCGTCTAAGCCACGTCCATTCAGTTCACTGGATCTTACTTAGGATAGAGAACTTATCTCTGAAAACTACATCATTCGCCAACTTTAAGGCTGTCGGCTTACCCTTAGTTGTTATGTCGGCTTACCCAATTAGCGGGGAGCAGATCCAAATAGAGATAAATGGCAACTCTCCACTATAAAGAAGGCTTGGTTAGCATCAAACTACAATAATAATGGCGTGTGCTCTCAATTATTGTTATTAGCACCGCGTCTTACTACCCGTTCGGGTTATACGCTAAGGTGTAACGGTAGGAAGATTGTGAGATGAAATGGAGGAGCTACAGTTTAAAGTGGGATCCAAACCACGGTGAAAGCCCGACACTCCACAAGTTGTGATTAGTACACGTCTTGTCAGAGGTGAAGGAAATGTTTGGTAGTCAGATAAACTTGTGCTGGGACCGAAGATTGAACCCCGGACCTCCAGCACTGAAGTCTGACACCTTACCCCTAGACTGCCATGGGCACCAATGTGTTCTCTCAAGAATCCATTACCTGGTTTACTGACCATCTAGTTCAACATAACTTAATCAATTATAACTGGGTCTACGGGAGAATAACTGCAACTAGGCAAAGAGCATTGCATATGTATACGTTGTTCTGCATATTTAAAATGCGCCTTCTACAACTAAGAATATTCACCACCTCAAAATATTATCCCCTTGCGCTGTAAAGCAGAACATCTAACACAGAACCGTATATAAGTCTGTACTGCATGCAGAGTATACAAGGCGAAAGAGAGGAGAAAAAAAAAGGGTTCAGTACGTGAATTAGCGCGGGGAATTGGCAGGTCACGTGGTACGGGGAATCCCCTCGAGCGAGCTAGCGCTTGTTAACTCCCATAACAAGGCCGGGGGTAGATAGAGCGCTTGGTCTCTACAAAGTTCGCTTTCATTTTGCTAGGGCAGACTCGTCAAGAGGAAGGGGGTGGGAGGGGGGAGGGGGGGTTGATGGGAGGCGGAAAAAAAAGGGCAACAAAATTACGTCACCTTAGAGTTCCCATGCGATACGAGACTTGACGTTAAATGGCAAGAGTTACCACAAACATTTACAAAGGAAATATAAAATGGTTCCTTTTGTAATGTTAAAAGACTTACGTACTTTTTGGTACGTAGCACTAGCCCGCAGTTGAATATCTTGTTTATATATATAACCTTTGATGGTCACCCCCAACAGGAGATGGCTAGAAAATCTTTTTTAACATTAAATCTTTCTTGGAGTATTTTTTAACGTAACTATGGTTGTGAGTGTTATATATAATATAATACTAAAAAAAATATCAGTCTTTAAATATAAATCATCAATAATGCTTTAGCGGTAGGTAGAGAGAGCAATATTTTAAGCACCTGCCCCAGCACTGAGCATAGCTCTTTGCATGACACAAAGATCGGCTGGTAAGCCTACATATGAAATGCACCCGTTTTCAACGTGTTTAAGTTTTCTATTAATGTCAACGGCCAAAGCTGGAAATAGAAAAATAGCTATTTTAAAATTTGAGCGTCTCCACAAACCAAAACTTTGTTTCAAAAGAGGATTTTTTGTTTCTCGAACACCGAACAACTATCTGATGAGGTTCGGCTGTACAGTAGCACATCAACCATTGATAACTCTCGTCATACATGATAGAGATAAGGCTCGTGGTGGTACATTTTATTGCTGTCCTCATTAATTACTAACGACGATACTAATAATCTCATCCTTATAATATAATAAATAATATACCTCGCCCTATTGAAGATAATGCCTGAATAGTGCGTGTTAATATCCATGAGTCACCATCTTAGAAGTATCTTCGATCAACTTTCTAGACCCTTATGCATAAAATCCAAACGATAACGAGCCTTACTCCTCAACTAACATACATTCAAAAAAACTAGTTTGAAAAAAAAATCGTCTTATTAATTCGTGTATTGTGTAAGAATTATAATCAAAGTCATTTAGTAAGCCCTATCTCCAGCATATATAATTATCTAAAGCTGGATACGATATTCCTCAGGGTAGAATATGTATGGGTAAGATCTAACTCTTCATACAAGAGCGTTATAGGATATACCCCAACAAAATTATGTATATTAGAAATTCAGTGTGTTGAAGCTTAATAGTGATATGTTAAGGGTACCGTTTGACTATACTAACTCATATCAACAATGACACGCGTAGTCTATCAAAGTCACACATCATGTTTGCTCACAATATACATCATTTGACAATTGTTCAAGACCATGCATGGCATTTACATGACATCAATGGTCGATATGATTTAACAATGCAAGTATATACCCTAATATATATATATATATAGTGAGTGACAGTATGAGGATATGTTAATGTGCATATAGAGATAGTACAAGGAAATTTCATGTAAATATATGAGCAAGTACATACCCTGACACATAGAGAAATAGTATGATGACAGTACAAGAACATATTATGGTACAGTATAATAAGCGTAAAAGGATATCATTAATACAGAGATAGTATAGTGACAGTTCAGATCATAGTGAAACTTAGGAAGGTAGAAACATGGATATAAGTATTATTAATGACTGAAACCGTTCAAGTTAAGAGTCACGATAAAACCTAAATATAACATATCGATCTTGTGTACACGTGGGTTTATCAACGTAGGTCCAAGTCTCAATGACTAGAACCATTAAATATGAGCTCCCCACTTTAGTCTACGTATCGAAACCATGATGGAAAAAAGGGTTCACACCTTTGTTGAGTCCGAAACTTATTTGATAAGGAGTAACATCAATGTATCAATGTCTACAATCTGCCAGGCCTCCACCATGGTTCGGATTCCACGTTAAACTGTAGGTCCTTCATTTCATCTCACAATCACCCTACCATTACACATTATCGTAAGTGCGTATAACCCGAACGGGTAGTAAGACGCGGTGCTAATAATAATAATAATAATAATAATAATAATAATAATGTCTACAATCATTCAAGTGTCATCTCCTGGTTGATTCCATTGATATGCAAACAGAGAGTATCGTCATGGGTCTAAGTACCAATGGTTGATAGCGTATTAGAATCAAGATTCATATCTTGTATGTGGTCTTATCTTGGTAAATGTGGCAAAGATTGAATCGTGTCAGAGGGTTAAGGACTGTAAACATAGTAAATCCGAGAGCCATACCTTGTATGTAGTCCCGTCTTAAGCCTTTGACCATTAATGGTAAATGAGGAAAAGATTGAATCGCGTCAGAGGGTTAAAGACTGTAACCATAGTAGATACGAGAGTCATACCTTGTACAGTAAGCCCACGGCTTCTGGCTTCTTTGGTACTGACTGACAGCTCACAGCTGACTTCTGACAGTCAACATTTAGATATATACCTAAATTTTGACTGTCAGAAGTGACAGCCGCTAAACACTTGTTTCTGCAGATCATATAGCTCGGCGTAGGGATACATAATTTGGTCTAGTAACTTTTAAAGGCCGTCAGCTGTCAGCTGTGAGCTGTCACTCAGCACCAAAGAAGCCATGGGGCTACTATATGTTGTCCCGTCTTAAACCTTTGACCGTTAATGGTAACTGAGGCAAAGATTGAATCGGGTCAGAGGATTAAAGACTGTAACCATAGGGGAACCGGGAGTAAAACCTTTGCATGTATAAAGAAGGCATAGATGTATAATTATTCCACTGGATAGGAAAGCCTACCTTCCGTCCGTGTAGTGAGCCGATCGAGTTTTCTTTAGATTATCACTCATATAGGTCACTTTATCATCATTCACTGATCTGGGCTTGATAAAAATAATGTTCAAACCTAGCTTAACCTGACCAAAGCTTATAAATGTCACATATTCATACATCAACGTATTTATAGGAAGGTAAACTTGGTTGTTTATTGGGATTCGCTTCCCTAACTTTCCGTTCATGAATCATTATGTATAGGTGTATATCCTGGTAGAGATGAGCTTTCATCCGCAGTTACATCTGCTTCAATGAGACTCAGGTTTGATCCTTGACATGATAGTACCAGTTTGTTTAACATGATTATAAGGCTGAGTCTGATATATTAAATGATAGTGTATTAAGGGTTAATTCACAACTGCTACTTTAAAACATCGTTAAATAAATATATACTTGATAAGTATGGGTGCATGTTTATTTTAGGATAGCCACCCTCCCTCCCTTTTTTGAAACAAGTCTCAAATGGTCTGGAGGAAGGAAGGCAGAAAGTATTAGAGTTGATATTCTTCATACATGTCTAGAGAATGAAAGGAGATTGTTAAAACACATTTCTTTTTTTTTATTTAATAAGTATACAGCATTATTAAACCTAACACGAAAAAAATAATATTTTCTTAAATGATTCTTGATCATTCTTAGTAATAACATGGGGATACTGAATGTAAGCTGTTAACTGGGAAAGAGTGGCATTATAAATGATTGATTAAATAGTAAACACAATTAGATGAATTCACATAGTGAAGATCCAAGTGTAATTGAAATTAGCCCTAAGCAAGTAGGTATATATACGTTCAATATATTTATCCGCTTTGTTTTAATAAGGTTTATTTAATAATCAGGACGGCTTTAGCTTACTCACGCTGTTTGGATGTCAGCCCTCCATAAATTAAACATGAGGTAAATAGGAATGGTTTGAATATGTTGAAACCTTTACTCAAAGCACAGTCAAAAAAACTTGAAGACCCTATAAATGCATTTAATCCTTTCCATTGATTAAACAATCTGCACGAGTAAGTGTATACCTTCAAGTGGTTATTGACGTATAGTATAGATCACATCTAGCTTCTAACCATTGATGTCGATATGATTGGAGAGGTTAAGTGCAATGGTATGTAGGCTTGAAAGATGTATCTCGCCAATTACTCATCAATGATGACATAGCATAACACTCAGGAAACACTCAGGGTAATCCTCAGGAAACACTAAGGGTAATCTCTATGTTATAGTTCTTCAAACTCCAAGAATAGTACGGACGGAGCCCATTATTTTGCCGCTTCTTATTTTCAGCAGAAACATGAAAGTTGATCACAATATTTGCGCAGTCTATTTTCACTTACGTGAAGGAGAGAAGGAATAGCTGATCTCACATCACAAACGTTCTGACCGATCAGGCTTGAAACATTCATAGACGAGTCAGACATTTTCTGTAAAACAACTGTAGACGGTATTGATGATATGACTTGAAAACATTCTTGCACTGATAAAGGTTTAACTGTTCTCAACGAATAACGCAATACTAAACACGCTTCAAGGACACGAACTTTATGAATTTCACCAATAAGCCGAAAAGTCTTAACTTTAACGATGTAGTTTAAGATTATCTCTTCATGGAACAGAAAGGCGCACATTCATTTTTCTTTGAATATTCTCATACCACATATTCAAGGTACCTTCCATCATAATCATCATCATCCTGGTAGATTTGGAGAAGGGTACGGCCGCACGGTCTTGTTAACAGACTCCTCTGTAGACTCCAAGTCTGTATGTAACAATGTAGCTTAAAAATTAAACTCATATGATAACTTTTGTGTGTATATTTTATATTTTTTTACTTAAACTTATATAAAATAATGTTAAAAAAAAGTTAAAGATTTTAGCTTTGTTGAACTTAATTTCTACAAAATTTCTTACAATATCCTTGATATTTTATTCATGCACTCGGTGAAAATATAGCAGGTCCCGACCACCTTTATAATGTTAAATTGCTTCACCATGGAGATTTTTTTCTATAAAACTGCTAGAATACGTGTCTTAACTCATGTTCTCATCCGACCCCGCAACCTTTTAACACCTAAGAATAGCTTTAAAAATTAAATTTAATTCAAACATGATTGAGAAATGGCATCTGAACACAAGAAGCGTTGTAAATTACTATTGTATTTCACATCCTAATAAACTAGGATTTATATGATTGAAAGAAAAGAATTATGTATAAATACACAAAGAGACAAACTGATGTTTTAAAACTAGTATACTATTTTAGCCGTATTCATTCATCTAATGAATTCAAATGAAAACTTTACTTCAATGATATTTAATTAAAGCTTTAGTATTTATATTTATTGGTTAACCAAGAGCGACACAAATAATAGAGTGTTAATCGCCACTGGCCTGCTAGTATAGTAAACAATCGTGGTACGAAGATGGGTTTGGGGCATTGAGAAACATATTTTATTTAATCCCCGCTTTGATTGTCGCACTGTCTAACGCGTCACTCTAGTGTTACACTGGATTATTGATGACAGGGAGATCTAGGTTTGAATCTCGATCAGGTTTAGTGAGGGTAGTTCTTTTTAAATGGTTTCCCACTTCACCTCTATAAAAATGCTGGTACTTCGTCCTCATCCCTATTTCATTAGCTAAATTAATGTAATCATATAACCCGAACGGGTACCAGGACTCGGTGAAAAAAAGTTTGCTGTTAACATTGATAAATATTGTATCAATGTTAACAGCAAACTTTTTTTTTAATATAATGAAACTATTTTTAGCACCGTGTCTAACTAATTGTTCGGGCTATACGATTTAAAATAAAGTTACTTAGCATTTAGTATCTGTAGAACAAAGAGATTGGCGTACTAATACAAGAAAGTATATCTTGTAGCTTTTGTTACTGTCAAAAAACCTACCATCGTATTGATTGTGACGTTACATATGCCCGGGAATCTGAGAGTTCACTAAATATAAGTGAAAATAATATGGTTAGACTATTATTTTATTTTAAGAATCTGTTTTTGCTTTATTTTTATTCTAAAAAATGAATCCAGTCATATCGATTCCACTGTCATCTGAGAGTGAATGCAAGGGGGAGCTGAATTATATCCATTTAGACATTTCTTAAACAAGCACAACAAATAAAAGTATGATTTGTAGCCATTCTCATAATATCCACAAAATCCTGAATTGTATCCATTCTGATTCGTATCCATTTAATTGCCGTGCCACTTGTCTGATAGAAGGCGGCAGCAGCAGAAACTCTTCTTAACTCATTCCGTGCTTACTAGAAAGCGGCACTATCCCTAGGATAGTATATAAAAAAGATAAATACTTATTTGTGTTTCTTTTAAAATAACTATATAAGGGTACTCTACAAATGATTGATTTTTAAAAATAATTATGATCTAGTTTAAAATTGGTACATGGGGAAGTATTTTCTAAAATAAATTAATATTAAGAATAGTTTAGAAAATGCAATATTTTTTGATCCAGAAATTTCATTAAAAATGTGTTGTTGCCTGAAATGTTAATTTTTGTTCGGGTGGGTTCGTTTATAATATTAAAAATTATAGCTATTGCCATGTTGTGACATTATTTGAATATTCATGTTACAGATAATAAACGTTCTTCTGTGATTGATGAGAGTTTTGTTGATTTGTTTGGATTATATATAATTTATTTTACAATATTAATTTTGTTATCATTGGGGATTTGTTTTGCTTCTGTATGTAGAGATGGCAAAAAAAATTTATTAAAACTTGTCATATGATGACAAAGTAAAACAAGGCATCCCGCTCTAATTTTTATATCTAATATTATAGAAATAAACATAATTACTTAATTAATATGCTTACTGGTACATAATCAATTTTAACCATAGTCTCAAGAATTCCCTTCAAATCGCAAGATGAATGTTATTATTTAACAGTTAAAAGCAGATATTTTTTTTAACACTGACCTCTCTTTCATTTCACTTCAGATGGATAAAGGGTTAGGCATTTCTACTCATAGTCAGACTAATGTGGAAAAATTCACAGTTTCTGCACATTTAGCTGTTGCGGAAAGTTGTTAATATATTATTATTATTATTATTATTATTATTATTATTATTAGCACCGCGTCTTACTACCCGTTCGGGTTATACGCACTTACGCTAATGTGTAATGGTAGGGTGATTGTGAGATGAAATGGAAGACCTACAGTTTAACGTGGAATCCGAACCACGGTGGAGGCCTGGCATTCCCCACATTCACAAGATGTATTGTCAGAGGTGAAGGAGGGGTTTGGTAATCAGATAAATCTGTGCCGGGACCGAGGATTGAACCCCGGCCGCCAGCATGGAAGTCTGACACCTTACCCCTAGACCGCCAAGTCTCCTTGTTAATATAAAAACTTTGGGGGGAGGGGAGGGGGTTCAATCAATCTTAAAACAAAACTAGTCCATAAAACGTAGGCCTGTGTTCAAGTTGAGTATGATAGCCTATAAATAAAATTTCTTGATCCAATTTCAACCCAGGTATATCTACATTATAAACTGATGACATTATCTGTAGATAATAGGATATGACACTTTAAAACAAATCTATGAAGATTGAAAGCATATAATTACAAAAACACTGTTTCTTAATTCTCATGCCCTGTGTGAGATACAACCTACTTTAATATTTGCTTAGAGTGTGTGATAACTTTTCGTGTGCAAAAGTTTAATAAAATGGCGTTGTTAAAGTAGCTAATGCTGTCAATTTGTCATAAACTCATAATATAGTATTTAAATACAGGGTCACCAACAAAATGATACTATGACTATTTATATATAAATATATATAAAAATATATCTCATTGTGTATAAAACAAGCACCTTATACACAGGTATATCATTTGATGTTTATAAAAATGAATCTAATAATTTAAAATCCTGGTTTATATTTTAAAGTAATAAGAGGATAAGTAAAAAAATCTGCTCTCTAGTAAGCACGAAATTATTTAAGGAAAGTCTCTGCTCCTGCCATCTATCAGACAAGTGCCACCGTGATTAAATGGATACACATCAGAATGGATACAATTCAGGATTTTGTGGATATTATGAGAATGGATACAAAGCAGACTTTTTATTTGTAGTGCTTGTTTAAACAAATTTCTGAATGGAGACCATTTAGAATGGATACAATTCATGATGTTGTGGATATAATGCAAATAATTACACTGGATACAAATCAGGATTTTTGTTAAAGTCGTTTATTTGAAAAGAGTCTGAATGGAGACCATTCAGAATAGATACAATTAAGTATTTTGTGGATATTATGAGAATGGATACAAAGCAAACATTTTATTCGTGGTGCTTGTTTAAGAAATGTCTGAATGGATACTATTAAGTAGTCTTGGATGCAACCCTCCGGTTTGACGCCTTGTCCGTGCTAAGTTTCCTCTAATATGATTAAGTAAGGAAGAAACCTTTCAGAAAATAAAAAAACAGATTTTTACGTGGTTAACAATAATTACAGATTTATTTGTTTCATTTTATCCTTAATTTATTTGAGGTATTCATTACTCTTTCTAAACCTAATGATTATAATAACACTCAACCTATAAACCAACTTAAATCTAGAATAGTCACAACAACCAGCTCCCGGCCATTAATTCTTTACTATGAAAGGGAGAACCCACATTTCAACAATGATAACTTTTCAGGCCATACGGGACCCTTAGCTCAGTAGACAAACGCGCTGCCGACTGAGCCAAGCTGTCAGATTATTTTTTATCATTATTAGTATTATTATATAGCCAAAGTACCTATTGACAACAGCCTACTTATGAAAATTGACCGTCGCAGGTCACATGACTTTACATGTAAATATATTAACATTGTATAAGTTACATTAGTAATTTTCAAAAAGTTTCTTCATATCTAAATTGAATTGTAGCAATGTATATTATTTCTGGGGGTACATGCGCTTATAAGCACATATAGTAGGTCAATTTAAATCATTATTTAATTAGATTTAAACTTATTAATTTTGACATATTTATCATTGTCAGTCTCTCTTCGACCATTTTATTTAAATAATTATATATTTCCCTAATAATATCATTTTGGTTTGGAGAAACTTTTATAAAATACAAATATACTTTATGAGGCTAGCAAATATAATATTTTAATATATTATTAGTGTTATTTTATATTAACTATCAAAAGTAAGAGTTGAAGATCACATGGCTTGACGTATGAATGAGTGAAATAAGATTTTGAAGTATTTTTTATATGTCGAATAAGCTCTTTCTACAAAAATTCAACTAGAGCAGAAATTGACTGTTTATTAAGGGAGTTTTTTAATACCACGATTTACTATCTATTAGGGAGGCTCATGTATTTGTTACTCTAATGAGTTAAAGATGAGGAAGTTTGAATTTAGAGTAAGTGTACCTACATTTGCGTGGAGGGAGTGGAAAACTATTCAGGGAAAACTACCGTCCCTACACCCGACCAATATCAAAACCCGATCACCCCGTCATCGATAGTCTAGTCAATTTCGAGAGTGACAACTCAGACCATGCGACCACCTCAGCGAGTTTATAAGATGTTAATTTTATTTCAGCTATGAAGTGTTAATATAGTTTACCGAATATCTAGCGCCCAAAAAGTTAATTGTAGATAAACGTAAGGGAAAATACTTTGTTGTACTGTACATAATTTGGTTTAACTGTTTGACAAACTTTCTCTGTACTTAATTTTAAAAGAAATAGCTGAGAATTTTAATATTAGATATGTTTTTTTAAATAATAGTTTTCTACTTAAATTTGATATTTATAAAAAATTACGTAAAATAATATTGTATTGTCTTTACTCGCTGTTTGAGGCTTTGTTTTGATTAATTTGTTTTTGTTTTAATGATAATAGATTTATACATCTTAGTAATCATGGCAAATAATAATGCTCTATAAATATTGGAATTTCATAACTTGTATGAGAAGACGTATAGCAAAGTTGTTTTTGTAAACAAGTAAAATCTATCATGGATCAAGCCATTTGTTACTACTGTGGACATGAACAAAAATTATTCTCACTTTAACAGTGGGGGGTAAAAAAAGGTTGGACCAAATCGTACGTAAACAAGCCAAACCGAACAAAAAAATAATTATAATCTATTGTCGTATATAGCAACACACTCTCGAAATGAGAAATTAACTAGGGCAGCTGTTACCCATAGTGGTCTGAGACTGCAGAAAAAACACACAGGACCCTTCCACCCAGCAGAATGCGTCACGTGGTTGGTTATCTGCCTTCAACCCAGCTGGCAGAAAAAACTAAGTTCCATACGTGCGTGAATTATATAGCCATATTTTCATCTGACGTTTCCTTCATGTGCTTATAAATTGAACTTTTTTTTTTAAATTTATGGGATAAAGCTTGTGATGTTGGTCTAAACTCTAAAGTTTCAAGTGTAGTGTTGGAGTTGAATATAGCTATGTATATTTGCCAGTGTTTGTTAGGAAATCTAGTGCTGATAAAGTTGAGACAACAGCCTATGAGCTATCTGGCGGTGTTTGTTTGTGGAATATATTGGGGTTTACGTTGGCAATAACCTATATCTGGCGGGGCTTGTTTGTTGATATTTCTTTTTTAGTACCACGTCTTATTAACTGCCAAGGCTGAACGCAAATTTACTATATAACGCTAGTGAACTATAGATGAGGAACGATGAATTTAGAATAATTATAACCGCATTTTCGTGGAGGGAGGGTGAAAAATCATTTTGGAAAGACCACCTACAGTACACCTTATTGGGGAACGGCATTTGAGAAACATTATATTTGTCGGTGTTTGCTTGATAAAGTTACATGCGAGGACCACGAAGTAAGCAAGATAGCTAGAGAGTACAGTTCTGTTTCCGGCGGAATTGTCAGACTGTGCGAGTTTCACTCCCGAGTAATGTGCAAGAGCGGGAATATCCATGAAAAGAAGCAATACATTTCGTTCTTAAGACTCATCTTTTAAAAATAAATGTTGTTTCTCCTATCATGGTATCTTTGAGGAGAAAGACAGAGAGGAATACTTACAGCTCTTACTCTATGAGTTTAGAAGGATGGTTTGCGATTCCGTGTTGACCAAAGACAAGGCAAAAATCGTACATATAAGTAGCCACGTGGATTTTTTGGCGCTGACTGACAGCTCACAACTGACTTCTGACAGTCAACATTTAGGTATATACCTAAATTTTGACTGTCAGAAGTGACAGCTGCTTAACACATGTTTTTGCAGATCATATGGCTAGGCGTAGAAATACATAATTTGGTCTGGTAACTTTTCAAAGCCGTCAGCTGTGAGCTGTCAGTCAGCACCAAAGAAGTCAAGGGGCTACAGACTCCAGCTTAAAAAAACTTGGTTTACAGTTTTATTTTGCTGGTGCCCGTTTCTCAATGTTGTTAAACTCTTTGAAATACAAAAATACAGTAGGGGCTCCTACTGTGTTATTTACCTTTATTTCAAAATGATTCACTTCTGTATGGAATACCAACATACCTAATAACGCCGTTCCATTGCAGGGTAGGCAAGAAACTGTACACATAGCTAAACAAAACAACGTTCTTAGTCCACACTTCCCTATCCTCGCATATTACCTTCGCTTCAACAACATCCATACACCCAGTCTTATATGGTCTTTTAACTCTTAATGTTTGTCTTTTTCACACACTCGTCTATAACATTTAACCACATCATATATAGCCTACCCCTACCTTTTGATCCACACACGCTTCCTTCATTATATTTGCTTGGTCACTCGATCCACACTCATCCTCTCAACACGCCCAAACCAACGTAAGATGCTTCTTTCACCTTGACTTATTGGAGTTCCTTTCAAACCACACTCCTTCAGCACCCATTCATTACTGACATTGTTCATACGAGTTTTTCTACAAACATTTCTTAGATACCATATTCCAACCGCATTCACCTTGCTCTTGAGCTTCTCCTGACAAGCCCACGCTTCACATCCATACAACAATGTTGCCATTCACACACTTTTTTATAATTACATTTATGCCTCTTTCAATATTAGCCTACTTTATTCTTCAAAATAGTCCATATAAATCCAACTACTCTCCGAGATGCATTCCCCTGACTGTATATGTCACTATCTATCCTTAAATTTTAATAAATAATTTTTACCAGACACACAAAATTATTCACTTGTTATAATAGTTTTCCATTCATAGCAAGCTCACAATAATTTCCTGATACATGCTTATCAAAAACTATCCCCTTAGTTTGGGAGACATTTATACGAAGATTCATTCTGTCTGTCCCCACATTCGTACGATTTAATGCATTTTTCAAGGTCACTTTCACAGTCATTAATACGGCATCATCTGCATATATCAGAATTTTCACATTCACATTGTTCATTTTCACACCAACCGCGTCAATACCAACATCTCCCATACACTTATCCACTAATACATTAAATAACCAGGGCGACATAACACGGTCTTATTTAACATCCTTTACAATAACAAACTATGTGAGCAAATCTTCATAGTTCCTATCGCACGCTTTAGCTCGATCATAAACCACCATAATTGCACTTACTAGCTGTGCAGCTACACGATATTCTCTAAGGACATTTCATAATACACATACACCTGATCGTAAGCTTTCTTCATATTGACAAATGCACAATACATGTTCTTAATGACTGCCATACGTTTCCCAATCAGTTGTTCCAATACAAATATCTGGTCCATGCAGCCTCTACCTGGCGTGAAACCACATCGCATACCCCAAATCTTGTCCACAGTTTTTTCTTGCACTCTCTCAATTAAGACTCTCCCAAAAACCTTGCATGTAATACTAAACAAACCAATTGCCCTATAGTTCTCCCATTCACCCATACTGCCTTTGCCTTAGTACAAAGGAACAATGACAGCATTATCCCAGTCCTTAGTAATATTAGAATATATTAAGGCTGATATTAAAGGGTTTATATCTATTTGGATATTGAAATTAAGTATAATATTAAAATTTGATTAGTAAAACTATTGACAAGCTAGGACATAACTTAATTTAACTACTTGTTATGTTAGAGTGGCCTAGTGAATATGGAGAAATCGGGGTTCAAATACCGGTCGGGTCTACTGAGGATGATTTTACATCGATTCTTTCTCACTCTTCTTCCATGCAAATGCGGGCAGATTACCTCTAAATTGCTTCTCACGCCCTTAAGAGTAATTATCATACATTCGTATAACTTGAATAGGTATTAAGACGTAGTAACGTGTTTAACCGCATCAATGAACAAGCAGATGGAAACGTAGGTCTTGTCTTATTCGTTTTACTGGTGATGGCAAGGTTGGGGTTCCAATCTCAGCCAATATACCGATAATTTTATCCCCCAAAATTTTTTTTTTCCCACTTCTCCTCCACACAAATTATTCTCAAACTATAACTTTATAATACCTATGAGAGTGGTGTGAATATGTGGATAATACGGATGGATAGTAAGAAGCAGAAACAACCGAATGGTACTTTTCAGTCTATTTTATTTAAAATAATTAGCAAAACGGTTTAGTTTAAGATAATTACATATGTTTACATTATTCCGATTTTATTAAAATAATTAACTTTTGTTACCAACTCTAATTTTAATGCCAATGTGTGGGAAGCATAAACCATATAATATAGCCAAATAGTGCTTAAAATGAAATCCATCTATTTTAAGAGACAAGTCGAATTTTGTTTGGAGAGAGATTGGGGAGCCACAGGTATGTCAGGGCGAAATAAAATTGCATCAGTTATTGTCAATACAATTTTTTTTAAATCTTAATTAAGGGCAGTTGCCAAAGGCGCCGCCAGATCATGTGATGTGATGTGTATAGTTGTAAAATTTATCCACCGGTAATGAACGTTCATAATATTAGCGTGGAATATTTATGAAAGCTACAGCATGTATTTTTTCTTGTCCAAGGGCTCCTTCCATCTAAAGAGTTTGGTAATCCCTAAACTAGAGCGTTCATAACTGTGCTATTATAAGGTGGTAAGAGCCCGTCTCACCCCACGGATAACACTTTACCTAGATAGGTAATGCAGCACGTACCAGGCGTCGCGTCGTGGTACTTTAGAAAACACTGGAATTGAGGTCAGTGAAACTAATTACCATATTCATAAATATATGACAAAACTATTAAACTGGTCAACATTTCGCATTTATAGAGTTAAGGATGCATATAATAGAACTTAAATATATTTAATGGTTTGAACATAATCTTGTGTCCCGGTTAATAAGTAGTGGGATGGGCTCTTAACCTAGCCATGCATGTCTTCCTAGGTAAGGTTTTCCTTTGTAGTACAAGTATCCACCGTTTATTGAGCTCTAAGCGTAGCAGTGTTTCACGATAGCGCTTCTGAATAATTAATACCTATGCTTCTCATACGCTTCGCCATAAAGCTTTAGACTAGCAACAATACTGATCTCGGAGTATTTACCCTATGGAAGCGTTCAGAGTATTGTGTGTAGAGGCAATGCCGGTCGTCACAAAACGTCGCTGAACATCCAGACTGTAAGCTAGTCATTTTTTACGACCAAGACTGTACGCAAAACAATAAGAACTTAGCTTTAGTTCGTCAATTGTGAAACACCGACAGGCATTAGCACGCACATACACAGTTTTAATACACACCAACACTCACACAGTGTGTTTTTAAAAGTGATAACTTTCAACCACTGACCTACTCTGATCGCCACAGAGTCTAAGGGCCAGTTTCATAGTCAAATTTAGTACGCCTCAAGTGCGGCGCTACACTAAGTTCATGACGAAACCTACCTAGACCAGAATGGAATGGGCCAGTTTCCTATGCGAGAACGGCCCATTCCATTCTGGTTTAGGTAGGTGTCGTCATGTACTTAGTGTAGCACCGCACTTGAGGCATACTAAATTTGACTATGAAACTGGCCCTAAGGCGTCACTCTCATGTTAGACTAGAATACCGATGAAAGGGATATCAAGGCTCGAATCCCGGTCAGGTGTACGGAGGAAGTTTTTTTCCAAAATTGTTTTTTAACCACCCTCCACGCAAATGCGAGCACACTTCCACTGAAATTACTTACTTATCCCTAACTAATTAGCGTAATTAGTAGACCTACTTATGCGTGTAACCTGAATAAGTAGTAATACATGGTGCAAAATAAAAACATCTACCTGAGAGTCAAATCCCGACCTCCCCATTACTTGAAATAGAGTATATTTCGAGCTTGACGTCTTTGACAAAGTTTTGGTCACACACTTGATGAACGTACAACGCCACTTTTAATGTAGCCGTATTGTTTTATTTCATATATTTTTATACAATTAATATTTACTGGCTATAACCAAGTAACTTAATTCCCCTTGGGTAACGTAATTTAATGCAATTTATATTGAAAAAGTGTTTTAATTAATACGATTTCCCATTGTGAAATCCGTATAATTGGGAATAATAAATAGCGTTATTCGAGGAATACCTGTAGTGTGGACAGGAATAATTTATATTTTTCATTAAAAAAAACTTCCAAAGAAGAATTGGATTAAGTTTAACACGTATTTTAGAAAATAAGCTGTAATTCATATAAACACCGTCAGTTTTTACGTCACGAGTCAAATGTTGTCAGCACCACATATAACTTGGGGGCGAGATCATTAGCACTGACCTACTTTTAATCCCGGATGTATGAAACTAACAGAACATGTATGTTTATGCTAACAAAACTTGACCAAACCTGGTAACATGTTAATCGTTCGAAAATTGGCAAATGCATTTTTTTTTCAAGCGATCAAATTAATATTCTTTTAAAGTATGAAGTTTTAAAAATGCTCCCAACTTTTGATCCGGAGAAAACAACTACATAGCGGCCGGTTTTTTGATCAAGTGGTCAGCATTCCTGGCTACTAATATAGAGGTTCCAGGTTCGATTTCCGGTGGGGCGGTACCATAGGTATTTTTACCAAAGGGTAATTGCTACCATGGTCACCCTGGTCTGGCTAATTTGTCTTAAGGAGGAGCAAGTCGGGGGTTCGTGGTTTAAATCCCGGTCGTGTTTATTTTGTGGGTGTGGATGTGGGTACATATCCTCATCTTTACCCCATTAGTGTAATTGAAACGCGTATAAAACCACAAAAGGTAATAAGACGCGATGTTAAAATAAAGTAAAAATCCCAATTTTGTTTATTTGCTGACGTAATTTCCTTTCTTGTACGAGGTTTTTATTTTATTTGGAAAGGCTTTTTACTGTACGAGTTAAGCTTAAAATAAAAAGCCTGCATATGGGCAATTCTTTTGTCCATTACCAGTAAAATATTCGCATTGAGCTCTCTTGCGAAGGGTTGGAGACGGTGGGGAGAGGGTGGAGGGGAAAAAATCCAATTTCCCGTGCGCTGGCCCGTCCGGTCGGTCTAGCGAGCCTGTAACGTGGTTCTTTATGTGGTCATTCAATAACTGGTGACCACGCCCCCCCCCCCCCC
>CABFOV010000792.1:26897-39008 GCA_902141375.1 Timema poppense | reverse complement strand
TATATATATATATATATATATGGCTTATGATCTTACCAATTAAATTAGGCCGTTAGTAGCAAGTGTGCAAAACCTATCGATAGTAATAAAAATGTCAAAATGAGAAGTTTTCCTAGCACTCAATGAACCAACATACAATAATATTTCCTAGCGCCTCTAAGTTATACTGTACCGGGTCGAGCGTGCGCGCTTGAAAAATAGAACCAGTTTTATCTTTCAAGCACGCTCGCTCCAGTCTTGCCTCCTCTCATTACAACCAATGTGTTCTATTTTATATTTTAGTCGCTTGCTCGCCCAGTCTGGTCGTCCCTTAGACCAGTGTGATACAACAAGCTGCCCGCGGGCCAAATACGGCCCCCCGCTCACAGAAATTTTGAACCTCAAAGTATCCTGGAAGAAAATTAAAGGTAAACCTTCGGTGGCAGATGTGAAATAGTTGATGAGTCGATGAGTCAAATATAAATATTTATTTTAAAAAAGGTGATGATTGCATTTTACTATGCATTTATTGGATTAATAAAAAATATGTATAAATGCATATTTAAAATGCTAGGTTATTCTGTGAAAGTGTGCGTGGGTGCATATTTCATGATAGATTTTTGGAAATTAACAAACCTATTTTTTGCAGAATTTTTTTAAATATTCTACCAACCAAAAATACAATCTAGAAATATTCGTCATCATTATCATCATCATCATCATGAACTGTTTCTAGCCCATGGTCGGGTCTGTTTAGTCAAATGCCCCCCACCTCCCTTTGTACTTCCACCATTCTTCCTCCTGCTCTCTCTTCCACTCTCCTCTTCTCATTTTCACACTTGCTATCTGTTCCTTCCCTCTATTCCTTGGTCTTCCTTGTGGTCTCTTCCTTACATACTTAATATTCATTAATCTTCTTGGAATCCTCCACCTCTCATCCTCATTATGTGTCCATACCATCTCATCCTAGCTTCCTCTACTATCTCGTGTACCACCTGTACCCCAACTCTAGACCTTACATCTTCAATCCTAATCCTATATCTTCTAGTGACAGCTAGCATGCTCCTCAAAAACTTCATTCCCATGGCCTCCAGAAATAGTGTGTTGTGTAATATGAGTATTGAAAATAATTGTTTATTAATTGTTGTTTGTAGGTCTATATTAAGTTGATGGGATAGCGAAATATGAGAAATGTCATGATTTCTGTTTCTTTCGATTCAGATTCTTAAGTTTATCTTCAAATTTCAATTATTGATTTTAATTCTTGAGCATTTCCTATGTAATTATTTTTACAATGCATCCAACCTCATATGAAAACCTTCTTATTCAACTTCACAGCACAGCAAATAAAACTAAAACATATAAATAGCAATAAAAAGAGTTAATTTTCTATTTTAACAGAGGAAAAGATCCATCTCACAAATTATTAAAGCATATCATACATAATTAATAAAATAATTGGGAATTTCTATGGTAACATGTATTTTTACCTACAAATAAAGCGTGATTCAAACATATAAATAATTTTAAAAAGGTATAATAAATCACTATCGAAAATTCAAGTCTTTTAAATTCACCAAACAAGGTCGTTAGTTGAGCCAAAATATATAGCAAACTAGTGGGTCGTTGAAGCGATGGCTGCAGATTATTACATTAAAATGTATTTTAATCTTTTTATTGGGACAGGATCTATATAATAAGCCCTCACTCACTTTTTAATTAAAAGTTTACTCGTCAAAGGCAATCAACTTCACTTAGATATTTAATTTTCATGTGTGTTATTTGATAAGAACTTTAAAATAACCTCTTTCCCAGATCTCTATCTATTCGATGCACCAACCACTCAATTAAAGATTGAGCTGATATTATTTTTAAACAAAGACAAAAAATGTATTTGCCAATATAAAGCTATACACAAATCATGGTTTCAGTGGTGACGTAAACAAAGAATGATTGTACAGATGAACCACTGCCTACACGAAAGGAAAAGATGGAAAATTCACTAGGAAAATTGGGTTTTAGTTTTAGGCTACTATTTTTACCGGCATCCTGATCCCCTAATCTCTAAAATAAGTGTTCGTTTGTCAAAAGCTGTTCAGTCATTTCTTCGTAATTTCTTTTACCAGAAATGGGCTTATCAAATTATTTATAAGAAGATAACGGTAAATTAACTCATATGAGATATAATCGATTACTACTCATTTCAAATTTTTGGCGTTTTACATAGTTTCCAGTAATTTCATTGAGAGATTATAATCGAAGTATTGAGAATCGTAATACTAAGTTCGATTCTCGATTCTTTCGAGGGTAGCGAGGCATCGAATTTGACATCCCTATTAAATAAATATTTGACCCACATTGTAAACTTATAGTCATATTTTGGCCCTTGGGATGAATCACTTTGTACCAGCCTTAGACTATGTGACCACCTCGCGGGTGAAAGATACAGTCAATCCAACTTCTAGAGAATTCTTTTAATTACGTAATAGGACTCTCTTGTTTCTTTTCAATTCATTACTTACTGTAGAGTCGATCTCTTCCATACTAAGGACCTCAAAGGATACGAGGTATTTCTACGAGGCTTAGCTCTTCTCTGTATAGCCAGTGTTGAGTTTGAACAATGACATTCTTTATTTTGCAGCCAAGAGTTTTGAAACTGTCCTGTCTTACCAGCATCTATTTCCAGACCGTTCTGGTTCAGCCAACCTTGCCCCGTGTTTTATGGATCACGGCAACACACCTACAGTTAGATAGCCATTGTAAGAACCTTTATGAGCATTTAAAGAATACACCAGTGGCAAAGCGTATCAGTATCCTTGAACATTTTAGGGGATAATTGTTATATCATACAATGACTTTGTACGAATAGCCAAGTGAGATTAGTTACCGATTTTAATAAGTTACTGAATGGTGTTCGAGTTCGTACATTTACTATTCCTTTAAAAAAAAAATGAACTAATGTATATTTTCTGACACGACTGTTTATAACGAGACAAGACTAATAGGATAATTTAACACTATAACCAATTTGGTGGTCACATGGTCTAAGGCATCATTCTCGCAATATACTAGGCTGCCTATGACAAGGAGGTCAAGTTTATAATCCCAGTTGGGTGTACTCAGAGGATTTTTTCCTAAATGGTTTTTCATTCTTCCTCCAGGCAAATGCGAGTACACTTCTTATGAGCTCAATCTTCCTCACCCTTAGCATATTAGCAGTTAATTAGTACATAAGCGTATAGCCTGAACAGATTGTAAGATGCATTTCTAAAAAAAACTTAACTTTGGCACAATGCACACACATATATAGGCATATACATACAAACACGCACACACAACTCATCAATTTGTGACTCAGTGGTAAAAGTGAAAAGTTATGTTCGCATACTTTTTATTTTTTCTCAACCTAAATTAGCATGAACATAACGTCATTTTGCCCCCTTCCCTCTTCCCAACCCACCGGTGAAAAAACGTTCTAGCCTTCCTGTCCACGTTATCACAGGTCCAGGCGTGAAAATAAAATTGTGAGATATTTATTTACACATAGTTTTATTTGAAAATACAAGTTTGCTACCCAAATAAAATAAATGATAGTCATATATCAAGTATTTTAAAAAACGCCATTTAATTATATTTATTTTTTTCTAGATAATTATTAGTCTTAAATCTATGAGAAATAAATAGGTAATAATAATAATAATAATAATAATAATAATAATAATAGCCTTTATCTGGCGAAGTTAAGGCGTTAGCCTTCTCTTCCACTGAACCAGTGTTGAATACAACATACACTATTACATTTATTGAAATACAATTTAATAAAGAAATATTCAAATAAGTAGAAAAACATTCGCACGCTTATTCATACATTCATTTAAAGCTCAAGTAGGTATGAAGCTTAAACGTCTTAAATACGTTTGAAATAAAAATTAAAGCACTCTTGACTCAACCCCACTTTAAAACTTTCACATTATAAAGACAAAGTTGTTTTTATCCATGCTCAAACCATTTTGAACGTTACCCTTAACCTAGAATTTGGAAGTCGCTCCCTTCTAACGTTACATCATAGGGCGGAGTTAAGTTCCCTCCGACCAACTAAATCTAAACTAAGAGTTGCGCCATAATTCTTTTACGCACGAAACAACCGTAGGAACTGCAATGACCCGGTAGGAAACATAAAAAATATATCTCTGTGTAGGACTGTCAAGAGAGAGATACTTCTTGCACGCTCGCTGAATAAGGCCGTGCAAGGCCTTCCAAGGAAAAATGGTACAAACCGCTTTCAAGTTTCTCAGAGGAAAAATAAAAGGGGACTTTTATCCTCAACCATTCTGGCTACACGTGTTTTAATTACGCCAATGGATGGGGATAAGAGGGACAAAACTTAGAGGAACTGTATTCACATTTGCGTGTAGGTAGAATGGGAAACCATTTAGGAAATATCTAAAGCCTCATTCTCACAGTAGACCAGACTGACAATAACGGGGATAACGAGGTTCGAATCCCATTGGGGTGTATTGCATATGGTTTTCCTTAAATGGTGTTTCACTCTCCTGCACGCACGCAAATATGGGTACACTTATTGTATATTTTAATTTTATCATCATTAACTAAATAGCATAATTTAGTGCATATGCGTACAATCTGAAAAGGTAATAAGACGCGGTGTTAAAAAAAAGGAAGGAAAGAAAAAACACTATCAGTACATCCAGTTGGTATTTGAACCTCAACCTCTCTGTTTCATACAAACCAAAATTGACGACACGTGCCCACCGATGCGTGTGGAATTTTACCAAACGGGTTGTTTATTTTTGTGTAACTATAAGAGGGACAAAACTTTGAGGAACTGTATTAACATTTGCGTGTAGGTAGAATGGGAAACCATTTAGGAAATATCTAAAGCCTCATCCTCACGGTAGACCAGACTGCCGATAATGGGGACAACGAGGTTCGAATCCCAGTGGGGTGTATTGCATATGGTTTTCCTTAAATGGTGTTTCCCTCTCCTGCACGCACGCAAATATGAGTACACTTATTGTAAATTTTAATTTTATCATCATTAACTAAATATCATAATTAGTGCATATGCGTACTACCTGAACAGGTAATAAGACGCGGTGTTAAAAAAAAGGAAGGAAAGAAAAAACATTGTCAGTACATCCAGTTGGGATTTGAACCTCAACCTCTCTGTTTCATACAAACCAAAATTGATGACACGTGCCCACCGATGCGTGTGGAATTTTACCAAACGGGTTGTTTATTTTTGTTTAACAAAAGTAAAAGAAAACGAGTTAAATATGCGTCATCTAAATTATAGCCTTCGTACCAACTGGAACGAGGATAAAGGCATAAGTCTCGTCTTATCTGGTTCACCAGTGAAGGATAGGTCAGAGCTTGAACTTGAGTTGGGTGGACTGAGGTATTTATTTTATGAATAGTTTAACACACTCTCCCTCCATATGAATGTGGCTACAATTCATATAAAGGTGTATCTTTCCCATATGTGTAAATTTTCAGATAGCCCAAACGGTTAGTAATACACGGTTATGATAGCATTTAGAAGTAGAGTTACCCTAGAAGAGAGCAAAATTGTCGCCATTTAGGCTTTCATACTATACCAAATAAATTTATTTGAACAATTTTATGTAAAAAAAAAAATTCGGAACGTTGTAAATAATTTTCAATGATAAATACTTCCAACCAGTTTTCTTTGGTTAGATGTGTTATGTTAGGAAAAAAGACTATTTCGGTGACAATTTAAAGACCAATAAAATGTTCTTAAAGTTAGGTTGAATGTATACAAGCTATTGCCATGAGTGAGATAACATCTTAAAACAAGAAATACCTCTTTGAACTATCTAACTGCATGCGTTGTATCTGTCCCAGGTGTCCTTAGTTCGGACCCTGACCAGTTTAATATATGACCTGATCGTCCTTGATTCTCGTGTGTTTGTCACAATCGGTGCTATTATAATTATTTCTAGTGCCAGATGGTACGATTGTATCAACGTTACTATGCGGTTATTAATTTAAATCGGTGTATTGAAATATATTAGTGATTAATATATTGTGAATTAGCATTTATCTATTTGATTTATGCTATAACCGAGTAGGAATGATTATATCACTTCCTTACTGTTTTACTTCGTCTATTTTGACGGCTTGACCACGAGTGCTCCTCCGAGGTCTTCTGGCACCCTCGTGGCCCCAAAGGAGGGTCTACCCCACTTGGTCGATTTTGCTTTCTAAAACGAAATCGGCCAAGATCGCTTTTAATGCTCTAAAAAACTGCAACGTGTGTTCGGGAAGATTTGGTTAAAAAGTCTTGTTCTCAACCGGTAGTTTTTATGTCAGATCGTAAATCCTGTGTTACCTTGGTTTGAGAAAGTGAGCAAAAGTGAAGCTCATAACATTTTAAAAATTGTTATCCATAAATTCTGAAAACGTTAACATTAAATGTATACTATACTTCAATTAATAGTTCTTTAATCAACTGACTATAGGCCCTATTCAAAATTAGTTTGACTATTTACATCAGTAAATAAATAAGTATTCTGAAAACGTTAACATTAAATGTATACTATACTTCAATTAATAGTTCTTTAATCAACTGACTATAGGCACTATTCAAAATTAGTTTGACTATTTACATGAGTAAATAAATAAGCTTTCACTACTTGATTATTTTGCAGACTAAAAAAAACCAGTAAAATTACAACAAATGTCAAAAGACCGAGATTTATTAATAGTGCTAGTCCGTTTATGTGATTTTAACTTTGTCATTTCAAAACTTTTCGAACTCTTAAATTAAAAACACCAATGGATGAACGTTTCTTTTTAAGTTATTTTTAAAGTCACAATGACCACATTTTACCAGATAACATATCCAAAGGCGAGTTTTGTTGAGAGTATTTTCCAACGTCATTAAAGCTCATATCTAAATATTTTTAAGGATTAACTATGTAAAAACCCACCTTGGTGGCGTAGTCAGATAACGCGCTAGTTTAGTGTTGAGCTATACTGCCAAGGATGGGGAGATCAAGGTTCAAATCTCAGTCGGGTGGACTGGTGGTGGTTGTTTTTCCTAAATGGTTTTCCACTCTCCCTCCACGTAGATGCGGGTTCACTTTCTCTAAATTCAACATTCCCAATTCCTAACCCATTAGCGTAATTAATATTTAAGCGAAATATTAAATAGTCTATAAATTAAGTTTAGGGGCGAGAGCTCAAGTTTAGAATGAAAACAATAACATAGTCAATGAACAACGAAACACCTTGTTTTTGTTTGCAAACTGTGTACAGATATGTTCGTCAAATTAATTACTGATATATGTAACATGCAAGGTTTTAACGTCGAGAGAATAGCAAAATATGGTGTAAATAGGTATTTAAGAGATTTATGATGATATAGTTAGCCTAAATTATCGATTATTTCTCAATATATTCTGACTTATATTGGATTATTCCCTGAACATGCACATTTCTCGAATTTCCCCTAATCTCATGCTCATTGGACAAACCATACTCTTTAAATTATTTTCAATAAAGATTTAAAGAATATAGGATTCGTCAAGGACGTAAATGTGTGTTTTCAGTTCGATCAATTGGATAAATAAATATAATCGGATAAAAGTGCTTAAAGGGTTTGATGATAAAAGTATAAACAGGATTATTTATATCCATCCAATAAGTAATGAAACTACCCTCATCGAAGGATATGTGGAGAAAGGCTTAAGTCTAGTCTTGTATGGTTTTCCGATGATGGAAAGGTCAGCGTTCGAATCTAGGTCGAGTCAACTGATTTTAAAAAATCCCACTCTCTCTTCAATCAAATACGAACACACTTCCCTTTCTCCCGTACTCTTCCCAACGTCATTAGATAGGTATGCCGATTGTTCTGGTGATTATTAAGAAGTCATGAGAACATTTACAAACGTCTAAGCATGGTAATATGCGCGGTTCTTTCACCAAAAGAGGGTAGTTGGCCCGTTGCCCACTACACGTGCTTAATGGCGCTATAACACATCTAGGATACATTCAAGTCTTTCCGGTTGATTTAGGACTTTAATGGCGGCGTTTATTCAAATCCAATAACGTGGAGAAATGGTAGAAACGGACCGTCACGGGTTTGCAATGCGCAGTCATCCCCACCCTCCTTTATGAGTCAATAATGCCAAATAAACTGACTGCCGAGATAAGGGAGCGTGGATTGACAGATTGTGTCTAGGATTTTGTACCATTATCAAGGTGAGGTAAGATTTTGGCAGGGATAAACTTTCAGAAAAAACAAACATATATTTGTGCAGTCATTATTGATAAAATTGTACTCTATACAGTATTGTTGTTTTACTATAGGCATTTATAATGTATATCAAAAGTGAGAGCTAAAGATAACATGACCTGATATATAAATACGCGAAAGTAGACTTAGTATTTTGTTTTTTAGTTGCTAGATAAGGTTCTTGGACGCTAGAAACTAGACACACCATAATGAGGTTTTTATCAAGGGCTACAGTTGGATTCAGATAGGAATAACGCTTAATGCACTCATAGCTTTAGCTGCAGATGAAGTAATTCTGATTAAAATTTTAATTAATAAGTGTTGTATGAGGTTAACTTATAAGTATTTAACTAGATGAGTCTGCCAGATAATATATGTTGAAACATTACGGTGGTAATAATAGCTCGAATAGTAAGACGCGGTGCTAAAATAAAAGTCTCTAAAAGTTCATTACCGCACTTACAAAAGTACGCCACGAGCTAGTTATATCCAGTCCACCTCATTATATCCTATCCCTACATTAAGCTAGTTCTATCCAGTCCACCTCATTATATCCTATCCCTACATTAAGCTAGTTCTATCCAGTCCACCTAATTATATCCTATCCCTACATTGAGCTAGTTCAGTCCAGTCCACCCCATTGCACACTATCCCTTTAGGTCCATTCTAATATTGTCTTCTCATCTGCGTCCAGGTCTTCCCAATGGTTTCTTCCTCTTGGGCCTACCAATCAATAGCCTGAACAAGCTTTTAGAGTTTCTCTTTCACGTTGCATGTCCTGCCCACCTTAATATACGAAACTTGATTATCCAAACAATGTATTGTGATTACTACAAGGTATGTAGCTCATATTTATGTAAACTTCTCCACTTCCTAGTATCTTCACCCCTTATGGACCAAAATATTTCCTAAGCACCCTGTTTTAGAACACCCTAAATTTATATTTGTTGTGCAAGGTAAGGTAATATATATTATATAATAAACGCCAGTCATCACGCAGTATAAGTTATCAGAACCGCCATGCAAGGGATCACTGATGATGGGTAAGTCAAGGTTCGAATCTTGGCCGGGTGCACTTGTGTGGTAGTTTTTCCACTGTTTCTTCCCCATAATTAGGGTGCACTTTCTATAAATTATCCTCCTCATATTTACCCCATATATTCAGTCGTTAGTTAACCTTGTGTTAAACGCACCATTAAAACACAAAACCAATAAACATAATTTGATGAAACGACTGTGCTAAGCACAACGCTAGAAAAATACATGTTTCTCAAAATTAACAAGCGGTACTAATCCCTATATATTACGTAATCTATTCATCTGACAAAACAATGGAAGATGGAATAAGGGAGAGGGTTGTTTTCATAAAGAAAATCTTTAAATTTACGAGAGCAAGAATTACATCGTCTCAATAAAAACGACGGTATTAAATGAAGCCATTCTCCGGATACTTGGAAGTTTTACAGTCTCCGACTCCGGAGCCAAGAGCCACTTCAAACCTTTACCTCCGAAATAAACCAAGGGATCTTTATTGTTGCTCGATAATGAATCATAACTAGCAAATAACTCATTCCTTGACTTCAAGAGCACCCTCCTCCGCTTTCCAACCTCCTAATTTACCCCTCCACTAAAGAAAAAAAGAGTTTCAACGTAACAGCTTACTCTCATCTCGCGTCTTGTCATTCCATCACCATTGTTACCACTGTAAGTACTTACCTAGTTTTGACTTTAATCAGCTCAGGCGGCTTCAGTAGATTTAATTGTTGTCGACTTAATCAGGAGAACATATACATCCCTCCTTCCAGTAGCTAGCGGCTTCCCTCAAAAGAAGCTTTTGTCAGTTTTAACAACATTACGGTCTGAGGAGTGCGTCGTTCCCCACATATCCTCTTCTTTCTCGCCGACGCGACGTTGGGAAAGAAGAGTGCACAGAGCGAGGCTACTCAGTATCCTCCGGACAATAGGATAGGACGTCGAGGAGAGATATTGTGAGCATTGGAGAAGCAACACAAAAGGCTTTTTGAAAGGGGTGGAGGGGAGCCTAAGCTTTTGCACACAAGGCTAAGCGTATGTTTGTGTGCGCTGTTTCTTCGCTTTTCCGGAGAGAATGAGAAACGAGGGAAGGACCCAGGTATTTTGTGCGATGATGTGGGTGTTTTGAAGGAAAGTGTGAAGGGGGAGAGGAAAGAATCGATGGCGGACGAACGTTATTTATGAAGGACGTCCGGAGTGCGTCTACACATCTAACAATGATCCGTCCGGAGGCTTGTAGATTCGGGAAGAAGCGGGATATTTCATGAACACACACGCCGACAGCAATAAGAGGACATAGGAGGAAGTCGTAAATATGGAAGGGGGTGGAGGGGTGTATGCTCCCTGTTAAGAAATATATTGTGACAAGGGGTTCTCCCATTTATCAACTTTGAGGTTAGACTTCAACTCGAAATTTCATTACCTGTTTGTCACACAGTATTAATTATTCAACTTGTTTTTAAGCTGATACTGTTCAAAACATTAGTCTAGTTGGCAACGCATCTGTTCGTTGAACTAAAAGTCACTGTTTCGAATATCTGCACAAATGAAGAATCTATCAACAGTGAAATTGGATCTTCCCCTTCCACAACAACGATAAAGTGATGGTCAGGCAACTGTAAGTTGTGCACACTAAATAAGAATATTCAATATTCAAGACGTCAGTTTATCTAAAAATATTGTATTCAAACATTGCGCGTTAAATGCCTCTTATAAAATTAAAGTGATACGTTATCAAATACGCCACAGATTAATGCAACATATTAAAAACCAAATTGGAGTGATACTTTTTTTTAAATACCATAGTGATGATAGAATTTACACAATCAAAAAGTAGATTGAATACAGAAATTTTGTAAAACCAATAATACTATACATTCCACCCATCATAGTTATGGTGACATTAATTTAAAAATTTACTTTCATCATTTAAGTAATAATATAAACGCTTATACCCAAGATTAAAAAAAAAAATAAAGCAATACATTCATTGAGATTATTTATCTGTAACAAGTGCAGGTGGTCACACAGTTTGAATGTCAAGCATATTTAGGAAGGTCAGGGTTCCACAAATCTTGGACAGGTGTACTAAGTTTTTTCCTATATGGTTTTACACTCTCCCTCAATTTTTTCTAAACTCTACCTTACTCATCCAAACCATATTAACGTCGTTAATTTATACTAGGGGATTGTGCAGAGAATGCTGCTATTTACGTTAAGGTTTTGTTATTGTATTTTTATCAATTGCCGGAAATGGGCCAGCCAATTATACATATAGAAATTCATTGTATCGTTTTAAAATTTACTATAAGTGATAATTCCATCGATCAATTATACATATAGAAATTCATTGTATCGTTTTTAAATTTACTATAAGTGATAATTCCATCGAAATAAAAAAAATTCATAGTCAAGGAAATTAATTCTCTCAAATAAAGAATATTGGTAAAAAAAAAGTGTTAGGATCGGATATTATAAAGGCAATTTTGTGACAAGAGGTTAATAGATAATTAAAGAGAAAAGCAAAAATTCGGACAAAATTTTAACTTTTCAAGCTACTCTAATTGGTTTTTTATATATACACAATTTTTTGAAGTGATTTTCCTGTTTGTTGTAAGAATCAAGTTATTATTTTAACCAAATACAATATTTATACAACGATGTACAATCATACACAAATTAGGGTTTCCATGGTGATGTAAACAAAGAATGATTATAGAGATGAGTCTCTGCGTACAAAGCAGAAAGGCTAGAAATTTGCTGGAAAATCAGAGTTTCTTTGGAAGATACTATTTTTGCCAATATGTGCCCCCCCCCCC
>CABFOV010000792.1:0-19062 GCA_902141375.1 Timema poppense | reverse complement strand
GGGGGCGGGGGGTCCTAAATGGTTTTCCACTCTCCCTCCACACAAGTGCAGGTTCGGTTCACTTCCTCTATATTCAACCTTACTTATTCCTAACCCATCAGCGTAATTAGTACTCAAGCGTACAACCCGTATGGGTAGTAAGACGTGGTGCTAAAGAAAAAAAGTAATTTGTGCGATCCACTAAGGTAGATAATAAACACAATACAATTTAAAACAGTAATGTTTAATGAAAAATTAATTAAAAATTAAGTTAAAACAGTCTAACTAATTGAAATAAATTGATCAACTTTATCCAGTGATAACAACTTCTCAAAATCTGCTAGTTATTTAGCAAGAGTCTTAAACACTTGAGTTAGTTCCTACTTCACTGTTTAGTAATTCTTAATGTGATGGCTAAAGTGGTATTCGTGTCCCTATGTCGAGTTTAAAGTCACTTAGCAGGAATAATATGAACACCTGCAGCACCCCCCCCCCATCCCCTCTACCTCTTAGCAACCCCCTTAGTAATATCACCACCCCCTACTTTAGAAATCACTGATCCAAGGCATCGCGCTAACAGTATACTAGAATCAAAATGACGGGAAGATCGTGGTCCGAATCCCAGTTGGGTGTATTAAAATTGTTTTTTTTTTCCTAAATGGTGTTCCATTCTCTCTTCGAGCAAAAGTGACTATATTTACTCGAAATTCTACCTTTTTCATTCTTAACTCATTGATTTAAATATGCGGGTATCTTGAACGGGTGGTAGACGTGGTGAACAAAAAACTAAATACAACAACAGACAGTCACCAAGTGAGATTTGAATCTATCGTCTTAGACCCTCCGGCCATCGTAGAGGATAATTTTGTTAATTTGAGATTTAAAGGCACTTCTTGAATTCACGAATAATAATATTTTTCTGTTAGCTTCCAGGGTTGGATAAAATATCAGGAAAATCTTAATGAAAGATTCGTAGCCGGTGGTTGGAAAGTTTCTATTTAAATCTATGTTTTTTACTCCACAAAAGTTTTTTTAAATACGTTCAGACGTTCAGCACCAATGCACACTATTGACACAAGTTCGCTAGAATTTATACAACGGAGTCATGACAATTATTAACTGAATGCACATTTGCAAACAAAATATTAAAACGAATGTTTGCAGATATTAAAAAAGTTACGGTAAAAAGTTTGAAAGTATAATATTTGAGTTTGTTCGCGTAAATAGTATATAGCACTTGAATACATTATTTACTACCTGAGCTTGTAGAGTGGGTAAAAATAATAAATAATACAGTTAGGTGCCATTAGAAACCTTTATCTTCACTATGATTTAAAACACTATTTAGAAGTATAAATATTTACTGAAACGAGTAAAGTATTTAAATAAATGTTAGTTCATTATTATTATATCTTAGTGTCTAACATGCATAAGAATGTGAAACATAACATATACTTCATGTTAACTTTAGGATTATTTATGAATTTGAGTGAAGGATGCGTTGGATACAATACATCTTGTGTTTTTTAGTATTTGAGATTCTTAAAAATTAGCAATAAAGAACAGGCTACATTGTTAAAGATCTCCCCGAGCTTAGCTGCAATTTTTTCAGTAACAGTGAAAGCTACCTTGGCTGATTTCTTTCTAAGAAGTGGTGAGGGGTGCAAGAAGCCCTCGCAGCAACCATTGTAAAAACGCTCACGATTACAACATAATATAGATGGGACGTGTGTTAGGTGTTCACGATCATACCATCATCCAGATCAGACGGGTGTTAGACGCTCACGATCATACCATCTTACACTAGGACGTGTGTTAGACGCTCACGATCATACCATCTTACACTAGGACGTGTGTTAGACGCTCACGATCATACCATCTTACACTAGGACGTGTGTTAGACGCTCACGATCATACCATCATACACTAGGACGTGTGTTAGACTCTCACAATCATACCATCAAACAGATCAGACGTGTGTTAGACCCTCAAGATCATACTATCATCCAGAAAAATATGCGGATGGACTTAAAGAAATATGTGATTTGTAGATTGTTTACGTACATACATTCAACATATACCCTGATTTTGATTGGAAGAATAGTAGAGAAAATTCAAACATACTTCTTTGTGGACAGCAACGATAACATTTTACTTTATTATTCATGTTATTGTATAGGTATTGATATTATCTATCGAAACTGGCAGCTGCAGGTAACATGACTTTATGTTTGAATATATTAAAATGGTTTTAGTGACTTTATTTACTAACTTCTATTGTTCCTCCTACCAAAATTGAACTATACATACCAACGGACAACTGCACAGGGCAAATGTCTTTAAAGTTTTTTGACTTCAAGATGAAGTTCAATCTATACCAAATTGCTTAGATGTATAAATATTAGTATTCTATTTAATAAAATATAAATGTTCGTTTTGGTTACAAAGGAAATTTTCGCAGATGAACTCAGTTTATTAACGCACATTGGAGAAAATGGACTCGTAAGAATAGAGCACTCAACAGTCAAATTGTAAGGGAGTAAAAGTTAAGATTGAAAAGAAACTCAGTCAATGTGACGATGTTGATGCATTGTATTTTTCAAAACGTTATTATATATGTTCGTAGAACCATTAAACTAATTAGAGGAGGAAGAATATTGCACAATTATGTAGATAAATGAAGCGATTTCGGTAAATGAACAGTGTGTGGGAATCTAAGGGAAGGAGGTAGTTCTTAATGCACCCAGCGGGTGATCGAAACCAAATATTCAGGTTAAGAGTCAGTCTTGATGAGACTCAAACATTAACCGTGAAATATAAATCAAATAAATTTTACTCTGATGAGTACAATCGCGAATGTTCCAAGTCGAGTTTTAGATTGATTTAATAATAAATAGGTTATTTTTAATATTCCATGAAAGGACAAGAAACAATAAAGAATAATTGATTGATTCTATAAAATATTTGTATATTAGTTATTTTCAATCCTATTCCTTTACTTTATTTTACCTATGAGTTTCATTAATGTTTTGTATGGAAAAATATTTTCTAAAATAACGAGTCGACATTAAAAATATGATTCATTTCACATCTCTATAGGTCGTTTATGAATAACGAATGCCCCGTTATTTATAAATTCGTGATTTATTTATCGCCGCATTTAGTAGAGCTTGTTCAGTTTCCCAATAATACATCAACTTATTAAAATCACGCGCGCACTCGTAAACGGGTTTTAAACATGTCAGTGGAACAAGGCAGATGTGATATATTTATTTCAATGGCTCGTTAAAAAAAAGTTATTAACCGTTTAGATGGTCAGGTACCTTAATTAACTTGATAAAGGGTACGGGGTTGATTCCCAGAACAGCCAAAAAATGTATTATTGATGAAATTGAAACTTATTCTCATCTAACAGTTGTAACTTTACGACCAGGGGACTATATGTTGTGTACGTCTTAAAGTTAAGTTAATTTGTAAGTCGTGTGCTGTTTTAATTATTTTCCTGAGAAACATTTTTTTTAGCACCACGTCTTACTACCTGTTCAGGCTATACGCTTATTTACTAATAATTACGTTAATCTGTTAGGTATGAGGAAGGTTGAATTTAGAGAATTGTAACCCCCATTTGCGTGAATAGAAAGTGGAAAACAATTTTGTAAAAACCACCCTCAGGGTTCAGAAATCAAAGGTTAGACAATGATAATAATAATAATACTAATTAACCTTATCTTGGTGTTAGTGCTAAGAAAGGCGCATTAGAGGAAATGTACAGTGCCTTTGAAAGGAATGAGAAAACCAAAGTTATTTTTAATGCTTACGTTAAACAAAAATGACTTAATTTAAGGACTAAGAATGAGGAAGGTTGTTTAAAATAAATACATACGAATTAGTGCGGAAAAGGTATTAAAAAACCAGCTTTTGGAGCAACCGGTTGACATTAAACCCTCGACCATCCTGTATACGGCATACACGTTCAATGAGTGTCCAATGCCTTATACCTCTCGGTCACTAGTGTGGATTCTGTTAGCTGTTGATATTCCTCACACAGCGAGGAGAAAGGATTAAAACTAAAGAGCAGGATGGGAAAATAAGGTTTCCATTAAAATTCAAACCTCATTCGTGGTCTACTCTCTAGAGCATATAATAATATATATTTAACTGTATTATATTTGAACATAATAACCCTTGTCAGATGGCAGATGGTATAAATGTGCCGGGATTCTAATTGCAATAGGATATATCAAGGTATTTTTCCTAAATGGTTTAATTTTTTCCCTGCCACGAAATTTTGGATACATTTCCAGTAAATTATACATTTATAATCCTTAATTCGCTAGTGTGTAAATATGTGAATAGCCCAGATACGTAATGACCCGTGACGCAGAAAGAATATATACATTTTAAAATTTAAAAAAATAAATGATAAAAATGTATATTTTATAAAAATCTAAACAATCATTTTAAGCCCAAGTGACTATACCCTCATCGGTGCAATTGAGCCAAACTCTCTTTTTTAACTAACATATTATACAGAGGGGAGCGCTTAGGGCTGACCTAGGGGGCTTAGTCTGATTACTATGGCTCTCTTCATTGAACATAAAAAAGTTTATGGAACATTTTCAGGGATTTTTTTTAATGAAAGGAAAGTTGGGGCCAAACCAAGTCCAGTGAGCATAACGAGATAGCACAGGATGTAACGTAGATATGAAATTAATTTGAAAATGGTCCCTCTGTCCTTACCCCTCCCACCCTCACACGAAAATAGAGATACTGTCTCTTGTTATAAATAATTTACATGTAGCGAAAGAAAAAAAAAGAAAATTAAAATGTTATTTACGTGAAACGCTCAAAAGAAGATAATTCTCTTTCACAAGGTTACATTATCAAATTTGAGCCAACACAAATTTACGCTATTTTTCAACTCTTATTTAGATTTTCTTTTTACTATTTAAAAAATAAAATGAAACGTAGACAATGTCCTGGATTCTTTCTTTCATCGAATAAAAACAAAGTTTAAAAATATATAAATGCTTTACAAACATTCTAGGCGAGCTCTTTGATAATTTTTAAAGCATTACGCACACTGCGGAGAAAAAAATAGGGGTAGGGGTAAAAAAGAATGCGTATTAAAAACAAACTATGCAAGCTCGTAAGTTTCATTGACATATCCATTGCAAATGTTTGGAAAACATACATAAGTAGTCTGAGCAAAAAAAAAACTGCCCCTTCACAGTGTGGTTTTATGATATTATAATAATAAGCCTAGAAATAAGATTAATTTTGACATTTTATGCTAAAAATCTGATTGCATTTAGTAATAATTCAAATGATCATAAAACTATTTTATTTTTACTGTCATGTGTTTATTAACCATAGAAATTTAAAGTTAAGTCTACGGGATAAGGCTGAGGAAGGTATAGGCATGGAGAGGGGGTGGGAAAACCCCCATGACACATCACGTGTGGAAAACTGCACCCTGATGCATCCGGCAAGAAATTTGAGCTGTAATCTTCCTCATCGCCCAGAAATCCAGTCTTTTATGAGTCTGAAAACCTAAATCACGTGACTAACGGTACGGGTTCAACTCGATGCGTGACAGCTTAAATTTTCACAAAAAATATCATTACATCATTTGAATGGATTTGTTTGATTGTAATAATGTTCACAACATCCAAATAATATTATTATATTATTCATTCTACTAAATAGACGTTTAGTAGAGTTATGGCAGAATTTTATTATCTTACTGTTACAAAAGATAATCAAATTACTTTTATATTGTCATACATCAACTTATATTACATATACCTTACAGTTTAATGCACATTATTAATACCACTCGAATGGTACTAATAATAAATGTGACCTGAAAAATTGTATTTTTAAAACGGTTTCTGCTACCATGTTTGGTTCTGTAAAGTAACGTATATTGTGATTCTTTTAGAAAATATTAAATCTTTTTCTGCTGTCAAATTTGATAACACTTTACCATATGATTCACATTATTAATCAAAAGTGACAGTTGCAGATCACATGAATCTACGCATGAGTATATTAAAATTATTTTAGTAACTGTTAAAAAATGTTCTTACAATCTTAATAATTGGACTGTTCACTTCGTTTTCCCTGAAAGTTAGCAAGATCATCTTTCAATATTCTACCATGCTAAAGCTTATAAGATAAGGTTATATTGTGTCCATCAAGGTGAGAATGCTAAAGTGCTCAGGGTAAACGGAGTGTTCATAATTATAATTATCGCCAATGATTGGTGTCGAGCAGAAGAAGGATAACTACAGCAGCCCCATGGCTTCTTTGGTGCTGACTGACAGCTCACAGCTGACTTCTGACGGTCAAAATGTAGGTATATACCTAAATTTTGACCGTCAGAAGTGACATCTGCTAAACACATGTTTTTGCAGATCATATGGTTCGGCGTAAGGATACATAATTTGGTCTGGTAACTTTTCAAAGCTTTTAGCTGTCAGCTGTGAGCTGTCAGTCAGCACCAAAGAAGCCATGGGGCTACTGTATCTACGAGTAAATAGTCTTGGAAGATAGCGGGTGTAGCTTTGTGGTTACTACATAAACGTTCCAATCTTCTACTGAGCTGCCTTTGTAAGACCACGCTTTGAGATCCGTTGCTCAAGAGAGTAATAGTTTCAATGTTAATTAGAAGTTTTCATAATAGTCAATATATTTATATTAACATTTAATTATGAGTATGTACTAAACACAAACATAATTAAAGAAATACCCGCTTCGGTAGCTGCATATTCTAAGGCGTGACACTAGAAATATATTAGTGTGCCAATGAGCCAAAGGATAAAGGTTCGATCCCGGCCGGGTGTACTGAGAGTGTTTTTTCCTAAGTCGTTCTCCACTCTCCTTCCACACGCAAATGAAGCCACACTTCCTTAAAATTCAACCTTATCCATCCCGAACAAATTAGAGTAATTAGTAGAAAGGCGTATAACCAAACAGGTAGTAAGAAGCGGTACTAAACAAAATACAGAAATATGTTGGAAAATGATACCTTTACACCGCAGGAATCGAATCCTCAAGTGGACTTACTTCTTAGCTATCCATAAACGTTCCTTGCCCAGTCTTAAAAATATCAGTATTTTAAGGCAGAATATATGTTTATCGTGTGATATTATCAGCCATTGTGACAGCTATTCAAAACACAGCCTCGCGATCACCTCAGTCTCCGAGTCTAAATCTGACAAATGTTCATCATAGCCCACATTTGAATGACATTTTGTAAACTTTACATAACCTGAATCAGAAGTGGAACCTCCAATTCCCTCCCCAAACATATATAAATTAAACTAAAAAGTTTTGTAAAACACAGGAAATATAATTATTAGTTCCATTTATAATATCCATTAAGAAAATTGACATAATATTCTCAATCGTCACGCAAAGAATATATTTTCAAATTCATCGGGGTTCGAAACAAGTTATCATACGATTTGAAAAATCCTGCCCAAGCAATCTCGATTTGGAGTTTGGGCCTCATACTTTCAAATGCCCTGAGAGTTTCTGGCGGTCATTTGAATTCTTCTGTAGCGCGTTTGATTTTTTTAAATGTTACGCTCATTAATATATCCTATATACCATTATTCTGAATCAGAAAATAAGTAATGGTAAGTAATAAAATAAATAGTACTCCACAATCGTAGTTGCGTTAACATATTATAATTAGGGAACAAATGTGCGACAATCTATTAGGCCTATCAGCTCACTTCTCTTAAATAAATTTTCCAAATAGAAAATAATTTTGATAAACTTATGAACATTTCTTTAGCACATAAATTCCATAAAAATAAATTATTTTGGCCATTTTACAAAAAGCGTCAAATTTAAAAGAATTACTTCGTGGTAAACTACTTTCAAATGAGTCATTTTTAAATAAAAAAGATTATACACTATAATTTTGCATGCCAACACTTCAAATATACCCATTTTGAACAAAATCCTTGGATACATTTTTGAACAATTTTGAATTTCCAAAAATCAGTCATATGTAACATATCCCTAAATCAAATAATTCTCCATTAAACAGGTATACAGTGTTATTGAATAAGTAGCAATCCCGCACGGTTGCCCGTGACCCACTGTGGTATTATAATTATAATATAAGCTACCCTCTCCCCCGTGCTGCCCGTGACCCACTGTAGTATAATAATTATATAAAGCCCCCCCCCTCCCCCAAACCATGGTGCCCGATTTCATTTTGAAACGTTATCTGTGAAACGTAATTCTGAACCAGATTAAAAATATTACCTTAAAAAATTCGTTAAAAATAGCCTAATTAAAAAGCTAACTAAAAATTTTAAAATCCGGCTTTGAGATCCGTCCACCGATGTTAAAAAGTTCAGATCCATGCGTGCAGTAGAGTTGGTTGGACATCGTACAAAGGCAAACACTTCCTTCTATTATTATAGATTAAAACCTTCCTTAAATATATATTTTGAACAAACTAACTAAACCATCTTCGAAAAAAATTGATTGTTCAAATATCATTCAACCGTAGACTGCTTTAGTTTTAGTGCTAGAATCATAATGATTTCAGATATAGGTATGAACATATAGTTTTTAAACAGTATGATTAATTTATTTTCGGATGGAGTCTTAGGTACAGAGAGATAGACAGAATCATAAGACCCATTATTTTTTAGTTCGTTGGCGCATAAAATGTCAAGATACCATCACAACCTCAAGGTAGAGCATTGTCACGATTGTAGTACTTTATATGATGCAGTTTAAACTCAACCATTGGTGGTGCTTTAATCAAAACTAAACTTAATTATATTTTATTTTATTTTATATAAACTGCGTTAAATAATAACTTTGTTAGATGAGTGTTTTTCACAAAACTTATAGAAGAGCAATTTTTTTAATATTTATATGATTCCAACAAAATAAAATCCCTATTAGCCATAAAAAATACCATTTGAAATTTGAACGGGCGATATTGAGGGCTATCAGCCCAATAAAAGTGGTCAGTAGCGTAATTTTTTATTTGGGACACAGGAAAGGAGATGAAACAAACCCCGAAAGGTCATTAAACTATTTTTAATCTAGGAAAATGAATGGTTGTAGATTATTGGCGACGCAGCTTATAAACGCCAATATTTTATTGTTGCCACCAAAAGGGTTTGGGAGAGGAACGGGGCAGTGGTGATCTCTACACTATCAATCTAAAAAATATATTCGGATTACTAAATGATGGAAAAGCTTTTATAGGAAATATTTCATAGCTTTATGCAAAATATGGAGAGTAAAATAACAAAACGCCATCCAAAACTACCTAATGTTTTTAATGTTCTCGAAATGTATCAACAATATTTCAAAATAAAGGATTTGAAATACTTCCCCTCCCCCCTCACCTTCCACTCTTACTCTAATTTCCCAATGCTAGTAAAACCTTTCATAGTCTTATGATACAGTAAAATAGTTTTAAAAAACGCGTCATTCATTATTAAATTGAGAAAATAATATAGATGCGTGTAGATCCGGTAAACTTATTTTCTATGCAAAACAATTCAAGTTACTTAAGCCAGTGGTTATTAATTACTATACTACTATTTTATTTAACTATAGTATATCGGTCAGAGTTCCTGGCTATAGATACAAAGGTCCCGGGCTCGATCCCCGGTGCTTCCAGTATTTATCTGAGAAGCAGTGAGTCTGGAACGGGTTCAGACTCACCCTTATGAGGACATATTAGGAGCTACTTGATTGATTGAGCTGATTGATGGTCGAAGATCTCATTGTGCTGACCGCATGACACCCGCTATCCACAAATGTTGGCACTATCATCGCTAACAAAGGCGGCCGCTCGGTCGGTAGAGCTCACTTACAAGCTCACACCATGGAGCTATCAAAAAGGTAACGAAGAAGACGAGCATAAGCACTGGCTTAGAGAGAGGTTGGATAAACAAGTGATTTAAGAAAACCATTTACATTGCATCCGGCCAAGGAATGAGGCCTAATAATAATGTACATACTAATTGTATTCTAAATATTCTGTGTGGTAGTAAATTTAGAATAAACTCTGTTTTTTTACGACACAGCAATATTTATTTAATGATTCAGCTACTTCAGTGGGCGGATTGGTCCAAGCTAAGGTGACACCAGTGCTGGAATACCGATAAAGGGGAGATAGGGGTTCGAATCACAATCTGGTGCACCGAAGTTGTTTTTTCATATATTGTTTCAGTCTATCTCTTCTTGAAAATGCGGACAAATATCTTCGAAATACTACCTTTCTTATTTCTATTCGATTATTTAAAAATGAAAAACCACCAAAAAAATTATTGGCCGTGTCCAAGCGGAACCGACGAAAACCGACGAGCTCCATATCACCGCAGACAAACCGGCAGTCCCTATTTGTCAAAAAACACATAACAACAGAGAGAAAGTCGGTTCCAGTATCTGAGTTAATAAAGTCAGTGAAGGAGATACGCCTTTACGACGAGAGGCACAAATAACAGCGTCATGACGTCTTCACACAATGGCGTAGTGGCGCAAAGGCTACTGATAGACCGACGGGGCAGACACGATAAGAGGGCATAGTAAAAACAAAAGACTGGCAACAACGTCCGACATTGTCTCCCAACCCTCGAGAGGTGGTTGGTGAAGGGGATGTTAAGTGTTAAGAGGGATGGTGCAGGGGTGGACAGACACGCGAGACAAATTGGCAGCTTAGACACCCTCCAACCCTCACTTTTTATCAAAAGTTCACACTAACAGCACCCATAGAATTAATAATAATACTAATATTTAGCACCCCGTCTTACTAACCGTTCGGGTTATACGCTTTAAGTACTAATTACTCTAATGTATTAGGAATTGGGAAGGTTGAATTAGAGGAAGTGAACCCGCATTTGCGTGAAGGGAGAGTGGAAAAACCATTTAGGAAAAACCACCCCTATTTCATCCGACCGAGATTCTAACCTCGATCTCCCCGTCCTCGGCGGTCGAGCAGCTCAACACGACTAACGCGTTAGCCAACTACGCCACCGAGGCGGGTCCCATGAATTATAACCTGTAATTAAAGAGAGTAAACATTACTTCAACGGTAGTGTGAACCATTATTAAATGATAAAGTAAACACTAATTCAATGAAATAGTAAATACTTCTTTAATGGGAGAGTAAACGTTAGTTCAATTCGACAGCTTCTATCGTAGTATTTTAGTATAAATCAATTTGCAGAAAACACTTTTATTTTTACTTTAAGCATTGATTTGTTTTACCATATTATAAGTATACAAGTAGAGCATTGCAGCACTGGGTGTAGATTATTGTACTTAAGTCTATTATATACATTTTATTAGGAAAAAAACTGTATAGTAAGCCCACAATATACTTACTAGTTTCCTGCCTCGGTGGCGTAGTTGGCTAACACGCTAGTTTCGTGTCGAACCAGACTGCCGAGCTCGGAGATATTGAGGTTCTAATCTCACTCGGGTGAACTGGCGGTGGTTTTCCTAAATGATTTTCCACTCTCCCTTCAAGCGAATGCGGGTTCACTTCCTCTAAATTCAACCTTCCCAATTCCTAACCCATTAGAGTAATTATTACATAAGCACATAACCTGAACGGGTAGTAAGACGCGGTGCTAAAAAAATACATTCTAGTTTACTCGTTAAATGCTATCAACTTTACATAAATATTTAGCTTTCGGTGTTTAATTCGAATCAAAACTTAAGTGTTCCCCTCTTCGTGCCACGATGAGAACTTTAAAGTGACCCCTCTCCCAGCTCTCTATCTATTTGTTGCACCAAACAAGTAAGAAATGAGCTGTTATTATTATTAACCAAAGATAAATATCTCATTTATCGATATACAATAATACAATACACATAGTTTCCATGGTGATGTAAACAAATAATGATTGTACATATGAACCACCGCTCACACAGAAGGAAAAGATGGAAAATTCGTTAGGAAGATTGGGTTTTAATTGTATGCTACTATTATTGCTGTCCTCCCGGACCCCTTGGGTCAAAATGGGTCAAAATGGGTAAAACTGTTTTCTAGTAATTTCAACTATAGGAAATGGGATTGTCAAATAATATATATAAGTGTATATATATATGTGTAAGTATACGAGTGTGAGATTGAGACTTTTAGTGTTAGAAAGAGAGTGTGAGAGAGTGAGTGTGAAAGAGTAAGTCTGATCGAGAGAATGTGAGCGAGTGAGTGATAGTGAGAAAAAGTGTGTGAAAGCGATAGAGTGAGGAAGTCGATAGTAATGGTGTGAAAGAACGTGTGAGATAATTAGAAAGAGAGTACGTAGAAGATAGTGTGTGTGTGTTTGTGTGGTTGAGAGAGAGATATATAATGGGTGTGAGAGAAGTATAGTGTTTGTGAAAGAGAATGTGGGAGAAAGATTGTGTGATAGAGAGAGATTGTGTGTGTGTTTGTTGTGTGTGTGTGTGTGTGTGTGTGTGTGTGTGAGATAAAGGATGTGTGAGAAAGATTGTAAGAGAGTGTATGTGAAAGAGAGCTATAGTGTGTGAGAGGGAGGGGGAAAGATAGATGTGGTATACAAAACATTACTTTGAAATATTATTCATTCAAAATCAAGTAGTATCATAGAAATATAATTTAAATATTATTTTTAGAAACAAACACCCAAACCTTTGCTCATACCATAATAGAGATCGGGTAAATAAAGTATTCATTTGAAATATTCTCAACCCACTCTCAAAATTAAGTGGTAGCGAGGAAACATAACTGAACTTATTGATATTGTGGTACTATGTGAAAAAATTAAAACCAAACCTACATTTAAACAATTAAAATGGCTATCTTAACACATTTCAAGATCATTTTATAAATTTTTAAAATTATAATACAAACCAAAACATATTTAAGCATAATTGTATCGTTCCAATTTAGGGCCTATAATTCATGCACGAAACAAATCGCAAGAAAATATTTTCGTGAAAATGATTTTTTAAACTTTTAATTTGCGAATTATTGTCAATACTGTTGCTTTAAATGTGAATTAACGATAATAACACTCCAATAACAATAAATGTTTCCCCAGTTTAGGAAATTAATTCCTTCAATCAAAGAATGTATGTAAAATATGTGCTAAGACCAACTAGTATAAAGGCCATTTTGTGATAAGAGATAAATATTCAAATTAATATAAAAATATAAAAACTATCAACGCTAACAAATGATATATTTATAACCTACTTTTATTGGTTTGCTTGGTTGTATACATTTTTGCCGTAATTTTTATATTTGATGGACCCAACAGCTTGAGTAAAATTTGAGATAGTATTATTTTTAATTAAAGATAACTATTTTATTTACAGATATAAAACAGTGTAAAAATGAGGGTTTTCATGGCGACAAAAAGTGAAAAGCTGAAATTATCTGGGAAAATAGGGTTTTCGTTGAAAACTACTATTATTGGCAACATCCCGAACCCCTAACATTAAAAATGAGTGGAATTTTGTCAAAATCGGTTGTCATTTTCATTGTAATTTAAACTACCAGAAAGTGGTTTATCAAACTATAAAGGAGTGTGTTTTAATTGATGTAAAAATATTCCAGGGGTCTATTATCATCGACAAAACATTAAGAAAAGTGAATATAAACATGTGTCTAGAAACGCTTAGTTTCTGAGCTAGGAGGAATTTTATTGTTCAATTAATAATCAATCCAGCAGAAGATGTAATGTAACAAAACAGGACAAAGTTTAACAGAAACAAACAAAAACACAAGAAGACGAAACTTTTTGTTACGAAAATGGTTCAAATTGGTGTCATCTCTTTACTGCGCCCTCTGAACCTGCGTCCCGTGCTTTGTCGTACTCTGATGAGTACACATGGGGTGTTATGTATTTTGTTTACACCCATTTCAGATACACTCTCTAAAAACCTCAGCATCAAGCACAGGAATTGCGTAAACAATGAACTTTAAATGTCCCCAGGGATTTAAAAAAAAGCCATCATCCTCAAATCTGGTGCCTAAGCACAATGGCTCCCCCGTCTTCAATTATTATTAATTGAGGAAAACCTTTAATAACTCTAAAACTAAACATTTCTATACCCATGTTTATATGAACTTTACTTAATGTTTGTTCGATGGGAATATTTGACATTAATAAAAATATAGTCTGTATATAAGATTATAAGGATATTGATAATATCCATCAGTATATTTTGTATCTATGAGCCTATCTTCCTTCTGACCAGAAATCCCACTACGGCAGTGTTGTTTCAAGGTTTCGCATTGTCAGACACACGGATTAAGGCAGTAGTCTCGTCTCATCTGGTTTTCCGGTGATGAGTAATTCAATATTCTAATCTCGGTAGTGGGATGTAAAAGGTAATGTAGTTTTTTCTAAATAAGTTTCTCACTCCCCTTTGACGAAAATGGAGTTACACCACATATAAATCCTACCTTTCTCATATTTATCACACTGGTGAAGTCATACGGGTAGTAAGACACAGATTATGGACTTCATAAATATATAAGAAATGGACGTAAGGAACATATGAACCCAAGGAAACCACATCTGACGAAATGAAAACACTATTTCGGGAGGGGATGTTTTTTATTTGTTCCTCCTGTGAACCTTGAGCCACATACACAACAATGTGGGCCAACAAACAACAAACTTGAAGAGCAGTCTAGAGCCATAACTCACCTAGGAGGTGACATTTAACAGGCACTGGTCCACGCAAACATTTACTGTGAGAGCTTCTCGCCGTTCATTTGTTTGTGGCAGTAGCTTCACACCGAACTGGTGTCCACAGTTAAAATCCTCGTTTTTCTTATCAACAACATACTAATGCTAGCACAAACATGACGACGTTTCAAAATCAAGATTTTAGGTTAATTAGACTGGAGGTGTAAATAAAATGAACTAGTGCGGAATTTTGAGAAGCTTAAAACAAAAGCACAGTATGTATATTATTATTATTTGTTACTAGTTGCAAGTTCCCGGCATTGCACGTGTATAAAACGAATCATGGACCCGTGGTATAGAGGTCAGTGCACCTTACTACGAGCCTACGAGTCCTGGGTTCAATTCCCGGCTGGTACCTTGGGTGTTTTCCCCTTGAGGGGAATGATCCCAGCGGTCACCGGGGCTTGGTTAATACTCACACAGGATCCATAACTTCATAATAACTATCATCACATCATCTCATTGCGGGTAAGACGCGTAGACAACCTCCTATGGCGCACCTTAGGCAACGTTCTGCGCCACCAGTGCTGCTAATAGTCTACACACACGGCAAATGAACCTGGGTGACATGTCCTTCCAGGTAATATACGCCATTCGAAGAAAAACACCTTATTAATTAACTCTGTTGAAAACATTTTTATCATTACTTTAGTCAACACGCGATCTAAATATTCAGCCTCTGGTACCCGCCTCGGTGGCGTAGTTGGCTAACGCGCTAGTCATGTTTGAGCTCGACTGCTGAGGACGGGGAGATCGAGGTTCGAATCTCGGTCGGGTGAACTGGGAGCGGTTTTTCCTAAATGGTTTTCAACCCTCACTCCACACAAATGCGGGTTCATTTACTCTAATTTAACCTTACCAATTCCTAATCCATAAGCGTAATTAGTACTTAAAGCCCGCCTCGGTGGCGTAGTTGGCTAACGCGCTAGTGTTGAGCTCAACTGCTGAGGACGGGGAGATCGAGGTTCGAATCTCGTTCGGGTGAACTGGGGGTAGTGGTTCCTAAATGGTTTTCCACTCTCCCTCCACGCAAATGCGCGTTCACTTCCTCTAATATAACCTTCCCAATTCCTAATCCATTAGCGTAATTAGTACTTAAAGCGTATAACCCGACCGGGTAATAAGACGTGGTGCTAAATAATAATAATAATAATAATTCAGCCTCTAGTAAAAATTAAATAAATAAAAGATTTGGATTCTCACTTTTCCCTTAGTGCGTGTATAAATTTTAAGCTTTCTAAGTTTGTTTTGAAGCTATCCACACCGGTAATTACACAGTTTATAGCATCAGTCTCAAAACACATGTATTAAAGTAAAAATAAATGCCTGAAATGCGCATATCCCTAAGCATAGGCTGATGCAGGGCCTGTTGCCGAGGGAGGCGATTAGTTTTCATGAGACTCCATCAAGAATAAAGTTAATCAGTTTAAATAATCAAGATTTAATTTTAATAATTGTGAATATATTGCTAGTTTAGTAAAATAATTTTAATTAATTAATTAATAAAAAGATGAGTCGTAACATAAAACTTAATTTTAATGAACAAATTTGTAATAAAGTCATGTAGGAGATTAGGCGAGGGAGATTTAGGTCATGTAGGAGAAAGGGCGAGGGATATGTTAGGTCATGTAGGAGATGAGGCGAGGGTAGATTTAGGTCATGTAAAAGATTGGGCATGTGAGATGTTAGGTCATGTAGGAGATTTGGCGAGGGAGATTTTAGGTCATGTAAGAGAAAGGGCGAGGGAGATGTTAGGTCATGAATGGGATAGGGCGAGGGAGGTGTTAGTTCATGTAGAATAAAGGGTGAGGGAGATGTTAGGTCATGTAGGAGATAGGGCTAGGGAGACATTAGGTCATGTAGGAGAAAGGGCGAGGGAGATGTTAGGTCATGTAGGAGATGGGGCGAGGAAGATAGTTAAAGCTGGTCATTATCTACAACATTAAGGTATTGTGTAATGGTTTCAATACTTTCGAATATTTTCCATACAGAGGGTCAAGGGGCGGTCACCTCATCTCTCTTCCCTCTATATGCACCCTAAGTAACTATACCAAGTTCAGGATATTGACGTTTATTGATTTTAGAGTTACCCAAGCGTTATAATACTTAAAGCTCTAAATGTACTGTACCTATGTAGAAGTAAATCAAACACGCCTGAGGTGCACAGCTAGAGTTTACTAATTCTGTACGTAAGCCAAAGCCAAGTTTCATGTTTCTATATTTCTTATTTTTAGATTTCTCCAAGTAAGCAGTCACGTGGTCTAAGGAAATTTTTTCATATTTTATTTGAGGCATTTAACGTGCACTTTCAGAAACGGCTGATTATATCAGTAGACGAGAATTTCTATGGACAATAGTGAAAGGTCCTACCGATTTAGCCAGAAAGGTAGTTTTTTTATTTATAAGGATAATTTAAATTTAAATTTCTAAACAAATATATCAAAGAAGTACATAACTTAAAACTAAATATCAACACATGCACAACATTGAGTCCGTAATCGTTTATTATTATTATTATTTTTATTATTATTAGCACCGCGTTTTACTACCCGTTCGGGTTATATGCACTTACGCTAATGTGTAATGGTACGGTGATTGTGATATGAAATGGAGGATCTACAGTTTAACGTGGAATCCGAACCACGGTGGAGGTCTGGCATTCCCCACATTCACAAGATGTATTTTCAGAGGTGAAGGAAGGGTTTAGCAATCAGATAAATCTGTAACGGGACCGAGGATTGAACCCCGGCCGCCAGCATAGAAGTCTGACACCTTACCCCTAGACCACCAGACCACCCCGTTAATTATTAACTGTGAAAGGAGACATAGTAAACTCAACAATGATATATTTCGTTAATGCTGAAACTACAGCCCGGGGGTCGAGAGAAAGGAAAAGTCCTACAAAAATAAATAGATTAAATGAACATAAAGCTTGAATTAAAATAGATTCCCGCATCTATGGGTAAAGGGATTAGATATTAAAATCTGGTTTGCCGAAGACGGGGAGGCAGGGACGCCAATATTTTTTTCTCTTAAATGATTTTCCCCTCCCCCTCCACGCAAATGGCGGAACATGTCCTATAAATTCTGCTTTTCTTATCCATACCAACCTTGTATAATTAAATGAGGATGGACCACATAAGAAGTAAGACGTGAAACAAAACAAAAATGAGAGAGATGAATGAATATTCACAAAGTTGTGGTGATTCTGCTCAAGAATTATTTTAATTCCCCCTCCCAATTGACCATTTGCACAATGGGGCGAGCAAAGGGTGGGGTTCAGATGGTTGGGGAGTTATAATCTAGAAGGGGAGGGGAATGTCGGTACTACATGTGTGCCAGGTCCCTGCCCAATTAATGACACCACTGCAGGGTTCAGATAACGCGGTAACCACCATCCTCCTTCTCCCTTGTCCCCTCTCCCCTCCCCCAAACCGCAGGGCTTAGCGCCATCCCCGTGTCGTCAGAGATGACCAAATCCACGGGTCTCCGGTGGGAGACACAGTTGTGTAACTGCGTCCAGGTGAGATAGGCCTGGTCTCATATGTCCCGCTGAGGAGCATTATTAGCAACATCTATACTGGGATTCTATAGTCAGATCACCATGAGAAGCAGTTTTTGTTCAGTTGGAGTAGCCAACAATGACAAAACCCCAGTATATTTATATTACTCAAAGCTGTCAATATTGACACCATCTGTCAAATATGGCAGCTGTAGAAAAGGTTTCATGGCATGGGCATTATTCAGTTACGTTGAACATTTATGAACATTCTCGAGCTATTAAATAAACGGTCCTCCTAAAGCGATCCCACTTTATAAACGGCTAAAAATGTGTATAGAATTAATTTGAAAATGTATTTAGTGTAGTTTTATTTAAGTGTAATCTTTACTTATCTTCATTTAACGCCCGGGAGAAGGAATTGTGCCCAAGAAGTTTGTTTAAACGCTACAATGCCCAAGGTTTATGATTTTAATACCTTAGAAAGATTTCATTTTTAAATAACTATTTTTTATGTCTATTATAATGAGGTTTGTGAACGGTATACCATCTGAGTCAAATATTTATTTCAATAAACTGTTTGATTAAATTGATTTAAACCACCATTCCAGTGACGAATATATTGTGCGACAGTGAATTCTCATCAGTCACGTGGGTGTAATTGTAACCGATGTCTCGGGAAACTTCGGCTGTGTTCGTGTGTGACCTCGGCGTTGCCAAGTCGAGGTGGGGCGAGAGCTTACGAAGTATTTCAACCCAATATGACATAAGTGCATAGCATGCTATTATTATTATTATTATTATTATTAGCACCGCGTCTTACTACCCGTTCGGGTTATACGCACTTACGCTAATGTGTAA
>CABFOV010000791.1:139309-149988 GCA_902141375.1 Timema poppense | reverse complement strand
TTGATAACCATCAGCATCTCAGGCTAAATTTTTTTTACCGGTCGCAATACTTCACCTTTGGTGTTTGAAAAGTTAAAATATATATTTATTTTTTCATATAGCTTGAACATTATTAATTTTATCTAAATATATTTATTATTTTATTATAAATATACTTACTTATTTGCAATGATAAGTAATTTAATATCTCAAAGAGTTATGGAGCTATGATAAAAAAAATTAGAATTTATGCATCAGACCCAAACCTTTACAGTCATTTTGACGAAAAATTGAGAGTATCAATTTTGTTTATAATATCTATAAATGCTTAGAATTGAAATTAAATCAAAATCGTTAAAACTGATTTTGATAAAATCGATTTTTTCTCTTTTCACCCTTAAGGAAATTACTCTTAATTTTAGGGTTAGATATCAAATTCCAATACCTCAGGGTAACCCTATGAAAACTCTATATACCAAGTTTTAGCCCTATTGGTATAATAGTTTAGGCTCTATACCAAGGTATAGACAGATGGAAATGCAAAAATCACTATTTTTCAAAAGTTCGGGGGGAGTCATGGAATGCCGAAATTCATCAAAAACTCGAGTTTGAGTTTTTTGACGATAACAATATGGGTATGGTAGTGATAAAGTAAAAAGGTATAACAAACAACAAGTGCAAAGCACAAGTCTTTTAATTCACCAAATAGGGTTGTTAACTGAACCAAAATATAATAGCTAATAACGACAAATAAACTAATATCAGAGATATTCGATGACTACTTGTTATAAATTTTGCCATTTTCTTAGTTGCCAGTACTCTGATTGAGAGCTAAGAATTAAATTATAGAGAATCGTAATATTATGATTAATTTTTTATTCTTTCGATTCTAGTAAGAATCGAGGACATCGAGGTATCGAAGAACCAAGTTTGACATTCCTAGTTTATTCTATTCCTTCACGTGGATGTGGGTATATTTTTTCTAAATTTCCCCATCCATAGGGTGCCTACCTTATTAGTGTCTAAATGTGGATCACCCGGATAGGTGTTAAAAGATAAAAGATAAACAAAAAATAATAAATGCTTAAGGCAACCAAAGATAAGTAGAAATATTTAAATGTTATTAATGGAGATATTAACTATAGCACTGAAACATAATTCAAACCTGTCAAAATTCAATCATTAGCTCCTATTTTGTTGCAGAATTAACATGCTAAGAGATAATAATTATTGTCATTTAACATCTCTTATTATTTTTTTACACTATAATTTCATTTGCTTGAATGGTTTAAATGTTATTATCCATAAATGAATGATATTTCAGATCTATTTCCAAAGAAGAAAAAGAAAAAGAGAATAATAAAAAGAGCTCTCCAACCAAACCGACAGGAAGTCGACTGGTTTCAGCAAAACCCTCCACTACATTAGACAAATCTCTTCAGAGTTACAAAACAAAGGTACCATACATGTTCATTTATATTAGTAATAATTTATTAAATTACTTTACTTAATTTTTAACTAGATGATTTACCCGTTCTCTGCATGATGAGTATATAACATACTTAACTTTGTTATTTTTAGTACATAGAACTAACCACAGAGAAAAGTATCAAATCCTAACATATGCCTAATGTTTAAATATTAATCTTCTATTAGTTTGAATTGTGTTGTGTTGTGTTGCAAAAGTAGGCTGACTAATACACAATAACTGAACTTGTTTTAAAAACTGATATTTATTTTGAATATAAAGTTATAACTTCTCTTTATACACACTATTTTGAACTCCTGCCTGTTGGTTCTAGAAAAAAATTAAAGAAGAGTGATGACACCAATGGTTGTTAAAAAGTTAAATCAAATTAAAGTTGAATAGTAACAGTATACAGTTTGGAAAAGGAATCATTCATTTTCAACCTTTCTGGCCTAGCTCAATCCTATATTCATAATCCATCATATTAAATTTTTGTTTTTTGGACCTATCTAAATTTCAAATTTTAGATTTCTATGGTGTTTATAAGTGTTTGAATAACTCATGAGGACAGAGACATATCAAATTTATATCGCATTATGATGTTCTACATTCAACTGCATCCATCCTTTATATAATGTGTTTATTTTACAATAACAAGATAGCCATGAGAATCCCAAACCAAATATATCAACCAATATATTATTTTAAAAATAATCATTGAAACGAAACTTTAATCAGCCCATAAACTGAGTGCACATACACATTCAATGAATAGGAAACACAATATTTGCCTAAGAACGATACATGAAAAAACAAATTATGTACATTGTTACAAAAAAAAAATTAGAAAAAAGAGCATTACAATTTAAAAAAAAGAGTATAAATGGTATAAGAGGCTGTTAAAGAGACAGATTGGTCCCTGCCAAATGCCAATACATGTATAATTCTAATTTTAGACTGCAAAAACAATTTTTTTTCTGTTTTTCATAATTGTGAAATGTTTATTCCACTATTTCTTGGATCAGATTTTCAAATTTAAAATTGTCATTTTATGTGCATTTATGGTACTCTTTGTACCTAAATGACTAAAATATTACGTTTTTCTATTGGTATTGGTTTTTGAGATTCTAACAACCCTTCCTCCAAATTTTCCAAATATTAATTATAAAATTAAAAAACTTTCATACATTTCTAGTTATCTGGGACAGTCCATCCACCATCCTGACACTTTTTTTTTATATTTTAGAAATGTCCATACTCCATTCCCCCCTAATCCCAATACACAGATCCATATTTTGAAATTAGGTTCAGACTCTTTTAATTATTTAGGGTTGTCCTTACACAAGTATGTAAATGCTCCAATTTTCTATCATATGGGAAGGGTTTTATTCTATTATATTAGCAACGTTTTTACTGCTGTACGGGGAGTTCGGGGTTTGACTCTTGGTTGGATATATTGAAGGTGGTTTTTCCTTGATAGTTTTCCACTCTCCCTCCAAGCAAATGTGGTAACACTTCCTCTAAATTCAACCTCACTGATCTTTAACACATTAGCTTAATTAGTACTTAAGGGTACAACCTTACAGGTAGTAAGACGAGGTGATAAAAACAAACATAAAAATTTCATTGTCCATATCAATAAGTTATTAAATTTCAAAAGAATGGTAATTGACGAATTGTAGGAGTTCTTTGAGACACATTTTATCCTCTGCATCGAAAGTCACACATCCAGTAGCTTAACTAGCATGCTGGAAGCAGTTTTGAATTTTGGCCATCCCCACACTCCTCCATGCCTTGTCAGGAAAAGGTAAAGCGAAGTAATCTGTCTTGCTGCAACTGGGGTATGAAGCTTAAGCCCGTAGGATGGGGTGCAGTGGCTCTCTGTATTCAGCCTTTTGTCCCCTTCCCATTCCATAACTTTAGTTGCTCTATGTGCTACCAAAACAAGAACTCTGGTAGAGAAACAGTTTTTTAAGTTTTTAATTTCAAACATTAATATAGGTTTGTTTTAAAATTGTACGTTAGAATGATATTTTTACTTGGATATTTTAGTTTTTAGGTTCATCAAAACTGAAATTGATGTTTCATAATAAACAACGTTTTTAACTTATAGGCCCAATTGAAATTGAAACGTATGTGAATTAGATCATTTAATTTAGGTTGTGTGTGCACTACAACTGAGTCCAGTAAATCCAGAGTTGAGTAATGTACATGATAGTAAAAGAAAATAATAAATAAGGGAAGCACAACTTTAGTTATCTTTGACCACGCGGGCATATTCCAAGCTTCAGCATGATATTTTTCTTGGCTTTTGAGATACCCATGGCAGGGGTTAAACATTCTCAGGAGTAGGGCTAGAGATAAATAAATATATATATATATAAGTTAAAAAAATGTTCTTGTGTCACATTCAAAATTTGCACTGAGTACATAGTTAAGCTACTTTCAATCTGTATTTTTTGGAGTTACTTACATCTCATCATTTGATTATGGTGGGCGGAAGGAGACATGAGAAAAGACCAGTGTTCTTGTAGTTTTAATATCAAAACTTTTTTTGGGCCAAAATAAATAAAACTTTTCTTCAGTGTAAATATAGAATTTAATTTTATACACATGGTAAAATCAACACTTCTTGAATATCTGTCATGAACAGAGCGGCATTAGATGATAATCTTCTAATATATATAGAGAAAATTGACATTAAATTTCAGGACACCCTTGGCAGTTATTCAAAAACTGTTGATGTCACCATGTGAAGAAAATTAGATTACTGTATATTTTTTACTTGAGAATTTTTTAAAGTATTTTACCAAATAAAGGTTTTATAAAAACCTGCCCTACTCGAGTCTCTTTTCACATTAGTCATCAAACTTACCATATGTTGTTGGGGTAAGGATAATATATCCGAGATGCACACCCCAATATTTCCTCTTACACTTATATCTATGCTAAATCTTAGTCTTTTTTCTTAGTTTTAGATTTTTTTAGCACCGCCTTTTACTACCTGGTGGTGACCTGGCGGTCTAGGGGTAAGGTGTCAGACTTCTATGCTGGCGGCCGGGGTTCAATCCTCGGTTCCGGCAAAGATTTATCTGATTACCAAACCCTTCCTTCACCTCTGACAAGACATCTTGTTAATGTGGGGAATGCCAGGCCTCCACCGTGGTTCGGATTCCACGTTAAACTGTAGGTCCTCCATTTCATCTCACTATCACCCTACCATTACACATTAGCGTAAGTGCGTATAACCCGAACGGGTAGTAAGACGCGGTGCTAATAATAATAATATACTACCTGGTTATAGTGAAGTATTGGTCAAGAAATTTGAGGGTGTCAGGTTCACCAAAATTGTATATTATTAATAAACATTCAATTTCACACTTCTAGGTTTTAAATAATGAAAAGTCAAAGAATAAAATTTATGGATTTTGAAATAACCCGCACCAGTAACTTAACTGCCCAATGTGTTAGGGCCTCAATCTAGCTAAAATTATTCTAAAATAAATGGTATAACACAATCACACAAACATTCTCATATTGTGTATTTGCTCCTAAGAAAATTTTCAAAAGTAGGTTTTTAGTCAACGACACTCAAATAAGCTTTACTCATAAAACAAAAACATCCTATTGTTAAGCACAACAATCGATGTATATATATATTTATTTAACAATATTCAAATTTTCAAAAGTATTTGCAAAAATAAAAATGTATTCTTATTTATAATAAAAAACAATTCCATATTCCCATTTTGAAATCAATCTTCAAGGTCAATTTCTAATTCATTTGAATTTTATAAAAGTTGTAATTAAACTACTACCCTTAATTTTATTTTATATAAATAAATAAATATTATTATTATTATTATTATTATTATTATTGATACATAAAATAGTCTCCTGATACCAGCTTTGAATCAAATTGCTAAGGCCATTTTTAAAAGTATTCAAATAAATAAAAACAGTCATAAGTAAACTACCCATAACTGAATTTTTCCCCCAAAGCAAGTATCCAGCTTTATTTGTCATGTTCACTCCCGAGATAAACATTTTAAGCAAAATAATATAGCCATTTTCAAAATAATTTTTATTTTCAAAAATCATTCCTCAGTAAATGACTCGTAATCGAATTTTTACACACAACTAATTATACAGGGCTATTTTTAATGTCAAACATTCCTAAGATATCCATTTGAATCCAAATATTTATGGCCAATTTTCAAATATTTTAATTCTTTGGAAATCAGTCATCCGTAAACGACCAGTAATGTGTTTTTACCCCCAAAACAAGTATACACTATTATTTGTCATGTCAAACGCTCTCAAAATACCCATTTGAAACCAAATCATTGGAGCCATTTGTAAAATATTTCAAGTTAAAAAAAAAATCAATCACCAGTAAACTATCAATAATCTACTTGTAATTGAAGGGCTAGGGCAAAAAAACCTTTTTGTGGTATTATTATTATTATTTTTAAACTTTACTGGTCGGACATTGTCTCAACAATTTTACATTATGATACCTGTCTTCTGCATTCACTCATTACAGAGAAGCCCAACATATTGCTTAATCTTTATTTGCATCTAGAAAATCTGCACAATATTATAGATATATTTCATTTTTCATCATTTACAATCATTAAGAAATGTTAATATCATCTGTGCAAGTGAAATTTCAAGTTTCTGGAACACAATAGTTAAACATATTGTGCAATTGGACCACATAGATTCTGGGCTGCTAACTCTAATGAGCACAGGGACCAAGCTGATAACATAAATAAGTAAAGTGGGCCAGGTGTACAAAATCCGACAGAAAAAATGGCACTTTCTTTATTTTAACTAAAAATAGGATATTGAAATTTCTTTTGTAATTAATTAACCCTTTGATTTGGAACCAAACATCATTATGTCAATGTCAGGTTTTGTTTTTCGTGATGCTCTGTACAGCACAAAATTCAGCTTAGGATATTTTAAGTTGGAGCAATATTTAGTTTTATTCAATTTAAAAAAAATAAGTAACTGTTGATAAACATAGGTACTTTTGGAAAAAGATAGAATCTTTGCACAAAATATTTAATATTTCACTTTGCAACCCCTGAAATAGAGCTACACTTGACATCTCCTCCAACTAAATCGTAGTATTTGTGTGAAGAACACTAAATACCAGAAATAAAATGTTAATTATTGCTATATTTATACATTATTTTAGAAATTTGACTACCAGCCACTTTGAGTGGCCGTGGGCATGATAACTAAGTTAATATTTTATATTTTGTTTATATTAATATAAAATAAGGTGTTCGGGTTAAGGAGGATATATAACAGAATATGCAACATTTTTATCTGGTAAAGCACTATATTACCACAATGTAAGACTAGCATTGGTGGTAGAGCAGTTTAAAGCGTTAAGTATTAAATTTGTCATGGATGGGGAAGTCAATGTTTCAAATACCCAATGGATACACTGGAGGAGCTTCCCACTGTGAGATATTCTCATCCTCTCAATATGACAGTGCTGGTGTAATTCCTCTACGGTACTTTCCTCATCTCTACCCCTTAATTTTAGTGGTTGGTGCTTTCCTCATCTCTACCCCTTAATTTTAGTGGTTGGACTGAATTAAGCCTAATCAATCAAACATATTATGGAGAATAATTTCCCCATGCCCTTGTCCAGGAATCAAACCTTCTAGATTCTCTTCTTTCTGGGTTAGCGTCAAGTATGCTAAGCCGTTGTGCTAGAGACAATGTTCAGCCACCTTCAACATACATTTTCTCCTTTAACTGGTAAGGTTGAAAAATCCAGTATTTATGTTGTGTGAATATATGAAAGGTGGGTTTTGGGATTTTACTATAATTCCGTCCCCCGGCTTCACTTCTTTTAAGTGTTTGTCAAAACTGTGCCTCAATATCGCGGTAAATATTAGGAAAATGAGTAATTCTTTGGTGAGTTTTATACTTTACATAAAACACAAGCTAGTTTCTGTTTATTTAACCACGTTTATAGTAAAAAGCACTCAGAATTTTACAATTGTAATTATCATTTGCCTCCCATTTGTTTAAATAAAATTTGTGGAAATTCAATTTAACAAATTACCGCATATCTTCGATTCTATAAAAATGAGGTGCGTCTTAGAATTGATGGCATCTTAGAATTGCAATTCTTTTCGATTTTTCCCGCACTTTGCACACAACACCACACTTTTGTTTTACGCCAAAGCCCCATTTCGAAGTTTGACCATTAGCGCATTCTTCAATTCCACTGAAGAATAAAGTAGAGTGGGTGTTTTTACGTGCTTTCCAAATGTTAAGCCACCATTATCTCACTATAGTGAAGCTCGCTCAGTGAGAACTAGGAACTTATGGTTTTATCCTCGTAAGAACCATATATAAGAAGTTGTGTTGTGTTGTTGTGTTTCGTTTAAAATTTTGTCAAAAAGGTTGCACCACAATGCCGCATTGAAATGAAAAGTTATTGTGAATGCAGAAAAACATGTAAATATAGATGCAGGTCGACATTTTGACATTAGTGAAGTAAATGTTCGTCATTGGAGAAATGATCGCAATTCCATATTTTCATGCAAAGCAACAACCAAGTGCTTTGTAAGGCTCAAAAAAGGAATATTCCTATAAGTTGAATAAGTTGTTGTACTTTTGTGACAGAGACACACGCAAAAAGATTACCCATCACTCTACAAGCCTTGTAATTAAAAGCCGGAGAAATTGCCAAGTCCCCTGGAATAGAGGATATGAATTTTAAAGACAGTCACGGCTGGTGTGATATACTCATGCGTCGTAGCGGATTTCCGTTAAGGCGCCAAACATCTATATATCGAAAATTACCTGCAGACTTTCAACAAAAGTTGATCAACTTTCAGTGACATGTTATCAAATTAAGGGGGGAGGGGGAAAAACTATGATTTTAGAAAATTGGAAATGCTGATGAAACGCTGGTCTACTATGATATGGCTTGGCTTTACACAGTCAACGTTAAAGGGGCTAGAGAAGTCAAGATTATAAGCACAGGCTACAAAAAGATGCATATTACTGTGATGCTATTCATCACTGCTGATGGCCAAAAGCTACCACCATATTTAATTTTAAATCAAAAAACCATACCGAGGAATGAAAATTTCCCCAAAGATGTTAATGTGCGTGCACAAAAAAAAATGGATGGATGATGGCAGAGCTTATGGATGACTGGCTTGTGATGCTATCTGGAAAATATGTCCTGGAATTCTTCGTAACCCACCTGGCATGATAGTACTTGATGTATTTCGTGGACATTTGACCTAAAAGGTCAAAAATAAAATCATACTAAAAGGTAGTGACTTGATTGTGATTCTTGGTGGCATGATTAGCCAACTTCAACCCCTCAACGTTTCAGTCAACAAACCATTTAAGGATTACTTGAGAAAGAAATATGAATCCTGGCTGTTGACTGACAACCTTCCGCTGACACCTTCCAGAAAAATAAAGAAAGCGCTAGCATCAAAATTGTCAGAATGGGTATCAACAGCTTGGAAGCTAATCCCAGAAAGAATAGTGCAGCATTAATTTAAGAAATGTTGCATCAGCAATGCTCTCGTTGATTCAGAAGACTAGGTATTATGGGAGAATGACGTTAAAGATGGCTCAGAAGAATCAGACTCTTGGGCCAGTTTCATAGTCAAATTTAGTACGCCTCAAGTGCGGCGCTACACTAAATACAAGACGACACCTACCTAAACCAGAACGGAATGGGCCAGTTTCCTATGAGAGAACGGCCCATTCCATTCGAGTTTAGGTAGGTGTCGTCTTGTACCTAGTGTAGCGCCGCGCTTGAGGCATACTAAACTTGACTATGAAACTGGCCCTAATGATGAAGTAGACACTGATATTGATTCAGATTTATATAACAACTCAGAAGAATCATACTGGTATTGATTCTAAAGGAAGTGATACCACCTACTGATAAATAAGTTACCCCTGTATTGTGTTGTTAGTAAATTTAATTCACTAATAAAAATATTTCTTAGATATGATAGCTTTTTTTCTGTTGGTGGTACTAAAAAATTCGAAAATATACGATATATTGTAATTTATGGGTAAGAAGTATTTCATCTAAGAAATATCTTGAACACACGTTTTGGAATATGAAAGAGGACAGAGCTTATTTACCTTTAAGTCATGTGACATGCTATTTTGTGAAATGAACTATAAACTCCACTTGAGGCTTTTTTTTTCTTCTGTCTATTTTGTGGTGTTACATTTGGACCCAAACATGTTATCTATGAAACTTTGACTGGCAGGGTTGGCTGCATTGTGAATATGCCTGGTATCCAAAAGTCCATTGCTCAATATCTACTGACTGTTTCAAGAATGGTTTTCAACAGTATAACAAACCGCCTTGGTGGCATAGTTAGCTAATGTGCTAGTTTCATGTTGATCTAGACTACCGAGGGCGAGGAGATCGAGGTTTGAATATAGCTCTGGTAAACTGGGGTGGTTTTCCTTAAATGGTGTTCCACTCTCCCGCCTCGCAAATGCAGGTTCATGTCTTCTAAATTCAACCTTCCCAATTCGTAACCCATTATTGTAATTAGTACTTAAGCATATAACCCGAACAGATTGTAAGACACAGTTCTAAATAAAAAAAAACAATGCAACATGATTTTACATTCTTACTTAAGGTCCAACTATTACGTAAACATTTTTATACATTAAATGTGTAAATATGACAATTATTACAATAATATTATTAAATATATTTCTTTATTCCTTAGGTTGACATTGGAGAGGACACAAAAAAAGACTTAGCTCGTTCAAGAAAAGATTTCCTTATTCGACATCACTTAGAACGAACAACCGGCGCAGGTAAATAGGTGTTATCAATTTATTTTAATATTCAATTTCACCCGGGAGTTGTTTTTTGACAAGAAAACCAAGGCTTGACTGAATGTTAATCCAAAACTGTATCACTTTTTACTCCACCCCCCCCTTATCACAATTCTTTGATCAATCCCACAAAAACGAATTTAATGAGTCAATACATATTGATTGGCCTTGAGGCTGTGACAACCTCTTTGGAATTATTTTTAGCATTTCAGATTTTTGAGTCAAAAGGATCCCATTTTTAATCTTTTTGACCGCATGTCTGTAGAAGTGTTTTTTTAGACTTGGTCTCACCATAAACATTGGTAAAATCCTTACATAAGATGGATTCTGCCCACCCCCACCCCCTTTGTAATAAAACAAT